>DWPT01002175.1:0-16741 GCA_018251895.1 Agathymus mariae mariae | reverse complement strand
GCAAGAAGCCAGAGCTTAGAATAGACAGACGCATCGCAGACACCTGCGCTATTATATATGTTACGTGAAACATATCAACACAGTGTTAAGGAATACCATTAACAAAACTTATTTAATTTAGTAACTAATGGCTCGGACTTACTTCACTGTGAACCTTGGACCTTGCATTACGTTTTTATCGAGCGTTGCATATGTTTTTCATATCTACCTTAATTTATCTTTCCTCGAGAATCGCTCCGGCTTTGGATTAAATCGGCATGAATACATAATTTTAGACAATTTATTTTATACTATACATAGTGTAAGACATCGATACATCTAGTAGTGGATACAAACATAAATCCAAAGCTATGTTGAAAAGTCATTGAATTGAAAACATCCATAGATATTTTTGTTAAAAATACATACATAAGAAAAATGATCAGTTGATCAGTCACCTTCCAGTAATTACTTGATGGACAATTTTATTTGGTGAAATTTCAATATTACAATTTACATCCTTTAGTTACAACTAATTGAATGCGGTGTTAATATTTATTCCAGCACCGAGTTTCCGCGTTAACACATTATCTGGCTGGCTTATAATATTTAATTGCCAAGCTGAAGTCATATTTTCTGTATAAATAAAAAACCAGCCAACCGTAAAGATACTTGCTAGTAATATAGTAGACATACCTATTGACATGATTGCTAGTACGTGATATGCGAAATGCAACAAGTTATTTGAAATAATTAGAAACAAAATTACAGTACGTAGATACTGTGAGTACTGGTTCGTAGAAAAAAATATTGAAGGTCGCTAAGCTCTGTATCTCCCCATTCTTCCCAATATTATTTGTATACCTATTAATAGACGTTACAAAGAATTATTCCTGATCAACTAGCACCATTCCCATATAATAAATAACCTAGTATCGTTTCTTACTTGATTCAAATTTTGGAATAGCAGAACAAGCGTGAACACCATATCAGTATCGACCATCAACGCATCGGCGACATGGTGCTAGAGAAAGATAATAATACCAATAATAATATTAATGGCTTAATAATAATACTGATAATATAATACTTAAGCGAAGCCCTACCAGCAAACAAGCTGGCTTCTGTTGCCTTTTTCGCGCCCTGTTCTACCCGCATGGGATTAGGGAGAATGTTCTAGGCCGTCCCAATACGGCCAAAATATATATTATTCTTATGCACTTCTATGTACATTTGAGTTTCTGAACTTCGGCATTAGATGTAGAGGGTGCATGACACTGAGTAATGTCGTGTGAAAAAAAATCGCACAAAAAATGCAGTTCGGTAGCATACAACGCCGCGAAATAATATCGTTGGTCAGTTTTAAAATCAGGCAATAACATCTCTATTGTACTGCTGAACTAGAACGTGCATATCTGATGTATCATCTAACTCATGACTACCGTAATTAGTATCACCTACCGTGTCAAGGCACACTTGTTGCTTCTGCGCTTAACTGTACTAATACCTACTCATGTACATACAAATGGCACTGTGCAATGTGCAGAATGCAGTTTTGAAGTAATTCATTCGACAAAGCCCGCGAACTACAACCTTTTTCCAAAAATCTATATTGCTATATACATCTGTACTATCTCTTTGTCTATACATTTTTTTGTCAAACTACATGATTCGTTTTATGACTCACTGACAACAATTTGAACATTTTGAAAATTTTTGTCCGTCTGTATATATGTTCTGTTACAACTTAAAACGACTTAATCGATATAAATGAAAATTGGTATGTAGTGAGGAGACGTGATTGCTCTAACGATAGGCCTTATAAAATATCAGTAAGCCTAATGATGTCTAATCAAGGCAAAAAACATAAAATGTTTATAGATCATGTATATGATATGTAATCAATTTATATTTTAAAATTTAATTTAAATATAGTAAAAAACTTACCACGAACTTGTTAAAATAATAATAACGTGTAGGTACTGCAATTTTAACTATGAACAGCAGTACAAGTAAACTACACTACACTAAATTGCAAAAGGAAACATTATTCTTATACGATCTTAATAAATAAATTTACTTATTTTAAAAAATTAATTATTATAATATAATAATAATATAATAATTAAATTGAAATTAAAAATTCAACACTTTAAAGAATTAAACACGAAACAAACGCCTTACAAAAACAAATAATAATATTTTGGTGCAGACACGATTTGTAAATTTGAAACGTTAGGTATTTTTCTCAAAATTTTGGTCGCGTTAAACATATAAAATAAAACCCAAAGTACGCCATGATAACTAAAGTAACTTAAAGTCAAGATTCTTAATTAAATTAAAGAGACACCTGTAATTTATATAATTCTGATGAAAGTAATAACAATTGTTTAAATTAATATTTTTTGAACAAGAATATTTAACATTGTTAATTACTAGCTGCTACCTACAGTTTTCCGCACCATCTACTCGCGCGTTTTAAAAATCGTATACACATTATAAACAAAATACATTTTAACTATTCAGTTGCATATTATACTTAGTAAACATAGTAAACAGCAATGATAAACGTACAAAACAATAAAAACGTAATTATTCGAAGTGAGTAAAAAGTTAACAAATTACCTTCCTCAACCGTGCTGCAAAGAAAAAATATATCTCACCTTAAATAAATAGGATGTATCTGTACAGTTTGAGTACTCAGCGCGGCAGAAACCGGCCTGGGCCACAGGCCTCCGAAGCGCCCGCAGACGGTCCGACAGACCTCGAGGCTCTCAAACACTAAACCCGAAGAGTTCGTGCCCGTCGCCGGTTGCGGGTGACTTGATCTCTCGCAACCTGCGTCAGGTATACATCTGAACACCCATGATGGCCTGTGAAGTAATAACAGTAATATATTATCTATATACTCGTAAGTACACAATAACAATCGTGTCTCCCGCAGTACATACATAACACGTTACTAATTTCACATATATTCGCTCTGAGAATACCGTTCATCATCGCTGTATGCCCAGGATACTTCCTTTCAACGGACTTACTGAACTATCGGTCGAGTACCTTGTGTGATGTAGTAATTTCTAATATGTAATAGATGTTTTTTTTTAATAAACGTTTACTTTTCAAGTGATGTGAATGAAATACAACCCGAGGCAAAAACAAACACAAAATTCTGCCTCGGTATAAAAAAGAAATATATAATTATATAATATTATTATATAAATCGCTTCCTTATTGTAAATATAATTTTATTGCTAAATACGCGTAATCTAAAGTACAAAACTAAATTTAATGTTTATTATCAGATCTGTCCCTCACCCTAAATTTATCATCTCTTCCATGTAAGTATATTTATATATAGTATATTATTTTATGCAGTGTTATAGATAACATACTCGATTAACAGATAAAACTAAAGTGTTCGATAATTTAAAATCTTTGAGAAAGATAAAAAATGTAGAGATTAGAATTTTTTTATTTCAGCTTTGTGACTATAAAAAGAATTTGAAAGAGTATAGAGAAAATCTTCTGTGTTGTTAATTTGGGAGTGGTGTGATGACATTATACGGTACCTTTGCTATATTTACTCACTCATATACGTTAGGCGAAGAATCTTCTGTTTTCTGTTCGTTACATAGCACTAAGTGTACTAAAACCGCTGCCAGCACTGCCCAACGCGCTACCATTCTCACCTAAAAAGACGCATAAATTGGTAAGTAATAGGTATATTTCACATAAAAGTTTATATATAAGTGACATATTGCTAATAAGTATCATTTCGTATGTAATAATTCCAAAATATATTTCTACCCATTGGCAGTCCCCTTCAGAGCACGTATATCTCTCGTCTCGATTTGTGGCCAACGTGATTTCTGAAGTTTCGCATGCTACCTGAAGGTCTACGACACGACTGAATGTGCCTTTTGTGGCACGATGCCAGTCGCCAAATTTGGCCGCTAGCAGTAACTGTTCAAATTTGCTGACTTAATTATTTACTTCACTTACACTATTACTCAATTCGGTAGATCACTTGCGATCAACCTAAGCATAAACCTATAAATGCTTCGGTATACAATATAATATACGTATTAACATTTGTCTATTATATCACGATTATATTTGTATAAATAATTGAAGAAAAATCAAATTTATTTCTACTCAAAATTAATAATAAACTTCCTTTTTAGTTTAAAATTAGTTTAAAACAAACATAGTTCCTGTTTCTTAAATAATATTAATTATCATAAACGGATCTTGTCGTATGTGATTCGATTACGAAAATTAACTAATTAATCCTTATCAGTATGTTAACTTAATAATACGAGAGTACTTTCACTGGAACATTAATTAAGTACAACAATCGTATGGTTTCCTATCAATAAAACCTGTGCTGTAACGTGTTTAGTACAATGAAACAACAAAAGCAGTACAACTAAATAAACTTTCACAAACTGTCCAAGTATCGTTAATCGCGATAGCATGCGATACAAAATTTTCCATTTTTTCAGCTAATAGGCGAAAGTATAATTAATTTAATATTTTAGAAATCGCTGTAATGTAAATTTTTGTTTGGTATTTTTATCATTTATTCATTCATAACAGACTAAAAATGAGTCGAATATATACTAATACAGCTTACATCATTGCAATATAAATGTTTACGATAGAGAATGAAATGTTTGTAGATTTTATATAAGGTAAGATAATTAAATAATGACAAATAATTATCATATGAAGAGTTTTTATTTCCGGTGATAATATTTTATTGGTTTTAAATTAAAGCTATTAAATAGCTATTACAATATTTAATAGGTTGTTGAAGTCCAAAATAGAAAAGAGCCAGACAGCCAGACAGCCAGGCCGACTTGGCGACTTGATTAGATACTCACTTGATCAATGACGTGACTACAAAGACATTATAGCAGCCAAATCTCTTTGAGCGAACCTAACGTGCCCTGAATCAGCGCGCGCTCATCGGACGAATTATAAAAAAATAAGACTATTGGATTAGCAACAGTCAACAGTCCAAATGGTAAAAAATGGCTTCAACCTATTGATGGTCTATCGGTGAATGTGGATTTCTCCTCGTGACTACGTAAACTTGGCGGGTATTTCACCACTGCTCCAATAAAGAGTGGAAAGCCTAGCGCCCAACTTAAATATGGGAACTCACATTCACAAATTAAGCCTCCTACACGGCTGAACGCCTGATATCTAAAGCGCTTACATTTTTTTGCCACTTGTGACCGTTCCATATCGACCACACCCAACGGTTAACCACATGAGAGCACAGAACACTGTTCTCGCTACATGAGATTTAATTGAACTACTATGGCATTTCAAAATAGAAATATATAATGATACAAAGTCTTAGTGTTTTCTATATTTTTAATTGTGTTGTTTAAAATATGACAGGAATTTCTATGCGAACATTTTCGGAAAGGTAGAATGTTGAAGAAGCTATATCATTTTGAATAGTACAATGACGTAGTGAAGGATGTCATATAATTTGCTTTCTGCTCAGAAATTTACTCGAGCATAAAAAATATAAACATAAATTATACATGCCAAATAAAAGGTTTTATCTTGAAGAAAGATAATGGAACTTTTACCAACTTTAACTTGACAATATATTAATAAGTATAATAATAACTGTGATAAGTATGAAGAGCCTATTGCATGAACATGAACATGCTCTTCACACTTGTTGTATCCATATATTACGAGTGATACGTGAGGAGAAACCCCTTTTTCTCTTTTGTTTGTCAAACAGTTTTATTTGTTTTTCTTTTGTTCGATTGCTATAGACGAGATTTATGATTAAAGAAAAACTATAAATTCTCTTCACGTGAAGAGAAACCTTTATACCTATTTCTCCCGTGTTTATCGACCGATAATTTGTAAAAAATAAATAATAAATAATATTTTTATTTTTGTTTTCTTAGCTAGCGATACCGATCTTTACTGTTATCGATAAAAAAAAAATGGAAAAAAAGTTTATTAAAAACTAAAAATTGTCTACAGGGATATTTATACGAATGGGCATAAACAATAAAGTTCGGTACCATTTCTTCCTCCGTCAACTGATTTTCTTTTTTTTTTATTGTATTCGGTAGCTACTGACGCTCTTCAGTGTTATCGGTTACAAAAATATTAGACCCCGTATGTTGTTTAATGATTATGGGAGAATTTTGACCAAAAGCGACCACGAGTTCATACTAAAATATAAAATGCTGTTTATCCCACGAAACTGATTAGTTTCTGCGGAATAGGAAATTATTGACATTTCGGTCTTTACGAGGTTTGTAAATAATATTTCTAAAGCCTTGTAGCTATTGGAATAAAATAATATTTACAAACTACAAAAATACCAATAAAATGGTAAAATGAGGCACAGACATGGTCTACTGACCAGATTACTGGTGCTGTAAGCTATTGGCTTACCATTTACAAAACATTTAAATTATACTAGATAAGTGAATCAGAATTTTATATCACTGCGGTATCACTGTTTGTATTAATAATTGGAATCTCGTGCCCACATTGTATGTAGTACTTCCGCACACTCGATAAGCTGTTATACCGTTCGATAATGGTTCAGACGTACATAGGTCACGTATGTACCATGTTGACCCCACGGTCAGCCAATAGTACTTACAAGTGACACTTGTTTACATATGTCTCATGTTCATGTTTCTGGATATCCGGATAAGCTCAAGTTGCTCTCATTATAATTTTTATGAACCTGTTTATTAAGAATTTGAAAAATAAACTCAGTATGAAAGTCCTCGTCAGTCACGGTACTAATTTAAAACCAGGAAACTATTTTTTTTAAAGGTTTACACACTCACACTACCGCACTAGGATTACCTGTGTTGCGGGTGGCATGGACATACACAAATATGACATCACAAACACCCACGACCCGAGAGCAAATATTTATCTGTCTGCCCCGGCCGGGATCGAACCCGGAACCCCTCGCTTGGCAGCAGAGTCACTACCAACTGGGCTATGACATCGTCGAATTGGTCCGACTGATTTACTTTTGTTATCAATCCGAATCCGAAGTTCAATGACGTAGTATCATATACATTCTGCATGTATAAGACTACAATTTAAAATCAGCAAATATGTAATCCAAATCAATACATCAAACCAAATTAATAAGATCTTCTACGAAGTATTTTTTGTATTTGCATTTGATAACAGAATAAGGAAAGCATAAAACCATAATAGTTTTTAGTGTCGAACAACAAAAACCCGCGGATATGGAATATGATCAACAAATCGTAATAATGTCGCACACGTTCGATTCATCCGTCTGCGACCAATTGCGATGGTAATGCCATGCAAATTCGGGCTGCGAGCGGCAGCAGCAAGGTGGAAGTAGAAAGTGTGTTGTTTTTATTAACGCAAGGAACAGGCGTTCAAGCGTGAACTCGTAATTTACTTTTACACCTACTGCGCAGTGCTCCATACACTTCCTCGAATGTCTCAAAAGTCGTTTGTTAAAACTAATAAACATTTTCTATTTTCCTCTTATGTTAACTATGTTTTACTAAGAATCATATGTGTTTTTGTTACTTTTTGACTTCAACGGACTACAGACATAGGCCACACGTTCAGACTCCCTGTTTGGACTCAACGGGTTAGCTGTACCCTCTCATGGCTCGTAGGAATGCATGCATTCTCCAGGATAAGGAGTATTTTTGTATTAAGAAGCCCACAATAATATAATACAGTAAAAAATCTAAAATATGCTGATTTTATGAATAGAAAGACCGATCCTCGATGGACGCTTAGGTATGGGATAAACTGGAAGTACTTATAGAAGACCTGATAAAATGAGCTACTATTGTTTCCCGAACCGAATGCGGATGACTGGTCTATATTTATATCTATGCTAATATTATAAAGAGAGAGTGCGAATTTAGTGAGTTTGTGTATATGCGGATGCTAGCCTCCGGAGGCACGGAAGCCACGGCATTTATATGAAATATTATTTTACGATTCGAAAAGTACATTATCCCGGATAGACAAATATGAACCCGAACGGTATAATATATATCATTACCTATATTAGGTTAACTAATATAAAAAAAATGTAAAATATGCAATGAATAAAAAGATTTTAAGATTAATATTAAAATCGATTATTTTCGGAGATACATAGATTAATTATTCATTCTGCGTAACATCTCAATAGAAGTAGAAAGTGTATTATTTTTATATACGTAAACAATATTAACTTAAACGTACTTTACTTTAATATTTGCAACAAAAACTTACAAGTGATTATAAAATAATGGCAGACTGTCTCTTAATTTAATTACGAGCGTAGAAAAAGATAAATTGAACTCATATTTTAGTTTTCTCTGTTTTTGCCGTAATTTAGGCTCGATATATAAATACATTTTGTTAAATATAATTAATTATGATTCGCGGTACATGCTATTAATTATATAAAACAAATGTTACAGATATAAATCTTACGTACAAATATATCACGTATAAATCTTACACTTGGCAAAGTCGATCATTGTGTCTGGTCTAAAAAGTAAAAAACAGAATATTTTAGCGTGTGGAACGTCTGAACTGAACTCAGTTCCAAAAAATATGTATACATCAAAACTTCTATATCAATATAAACAAAAATATCTAATGTTCCTCAACACTAACAAATTTAATGAACAGATTTTGAAAATAAATTTGTCATAAACTTTATACGATTGGATATCCATCGAATGCGGTAAAACCATATGCTACTGAATTAAAAAAAAAATGATCCTACATCTTGTTATAATCTACATGTTCAAAACTAGTTCGGTCACGATAAGTAACACTTAATATAACCATTACAAATATCTCAATATAAGTCATACAAATAGAAGATACAAAACTTAAAAGTCAAGGTTAAGATTTTGCCGGAGCAAATGTAAATTAAGTAACAATAATCGTTGAAGGTTAAACCTCTTCAACTAAACTAAGTGCCTAATTACTAAACGGACGTATAATACTTACTTCGAATATATCAGTTAGTAGCCGAGGAATATATTATGTTCCTTACTGGATTACTCTCACAAGTCGCACAAGTATCACTTTCAATCGTAATTTATGAGTCAGCTTAGTTAAGTTAATATATAACGCGAATGAGCAAAATGCAATCGCTCCATGCGATTTTATAGAAGTACCATGTTCGTGTCTAAATTTCATAGCCTCTTATAGCATATTCGCAAGACGGTTGAATTTGCTTTTATTTTTCGCCTCGAACTCGAAACAGGGCGAGGGAACTAAACCGGCCCGCTGTAGTTTTTGCCGTTTTATATTTAATATGTGATTTTGTCGCTGCGAAGCGTACGTAGAATGACTTCGCGCCGCGAACGATGAATGTGTAGTGGGCTCCGCCGCCGATAACAGTGGGTTTTAAGTAATTTTGTAATTGTTTATTGAACACCACTCTTTGTGACACATTATCACAATTTTGATAAAGGCGCGCTCGCGAACGTAGGGCGCGAACGACTCTGATTGGATGACTGAGAAGCCACTTTGCAGCAACGGGTCGTTTGGCGGGAGATCCGTGCGTTGATTATGTAACTTTCAATATTTACTAAATTGCTCGACTTTCATTTCACAAACATTCACATTACTTGCTGTACGAGACCTCGCATAGCAAAATGTATTGCGAAACTAGCAATGTATTTGTTATTATGAATATCACGCATGCGACTGTTTGTTAGTTATGTTAGTTCTACTGTATGTTGTAGTTTATTCAAGTGAAAGTGCATCTTATACTTTGTCTTAAAATAAACAATAGTTAATTTTGCTTTCTTTGTTAAAGTTTTGAATTTAATAATGTTACCGGTAACTTTACCATCATTATGCACCTCTATGAGTCTATCAAACATTTATCATAAGCGTATACAGAATTACAAACAATACTTAATGACAAAAGCACCTTTTATATCTTTCAACTTTAAAAGTTTAATTAGCGCACTATACCAGTTGCGTTGTTGTAAATTTTATTACTGCAATTTCGAATAGATAGACAACAATTAATGTTTATTAGGCCTAATTTAATGACCTACATGGCTTCATAAAGACATTGTAGTTGATCCTAGATGAATTAACAATGTACTCTTACAGTTATATTATATCTTTTTTTTTGTTACTTGTTCTTATGAACTTGTATAAATAGCCAAATGATTCTTTATTCAGGTACAGGTACTTTAATCGAGTAAAGTTCATTTTATTAATAGGCGAATACACGAATAGCCCTTTGCTTTCGTGACGTCAATGGCGACGAAGCCAAAATCGCTCCTACAAACAGATTACACAAACGGGCGACTTCTATTTTAGGGCTGTCAACGCTTAAATGCTCCAGTAGAATGAAAATGCTTCAGCCCAGATGACCCTCTAACATTCTGAAGGCCCTGTAATTGCTAACTCTACCTGGCACGCGAAGTAGACATGGAACCGGTAGAGCTTCTATTAGGTGTGACATCCCGTCTGTACAGTTCATGTTATTTGAGACACAAGCAACGATGGAAATGAAATGTTATATTAAAAAATCATACTATTTTCGTGGTTCTTTTTCCAAGAACAAATGGCCCAATAGTAACTATTTTTGTAATACCTACGTAATTATATGGTGTTTGCCTTGCCCTCTGTCCATCATTGATTATCTAACTAATAAATGTCTAAAATTATATCTCTTCTATAAAACTGTTAACTTTTTTGCTTTTTGGTCTTAGGAATCGGGTCTTCTACGTAGTTCGTGGGTGAGTGTTACGGTATTGCAAATATTTACTCAAAAACAACTCGAAAACGTTAAAAATATATCGATTATTCGATAGACATATAAAAATTTATTTAATAGAGTAGTAAGTAAAAACAGAAAATGAGTAATGCTCCGACTTTTAGATGACTTCCGTGTTCTGGAAGGTCGACAACCCTGCGGCTCACCCACACTTTGTAATCGGTGTCATACAATGATTTAAAAATACAATATCATACCCATATTTTAAAATTAGAATATCGTCGTAGAACTTTTAAGCCATTGTTGAAATTTCGTGAGATGTAGATCGAATACTTTCGTATATTTATCAACAAAAGAAATCGACGAGTGAGCTGCCTTTGTTTATTGTCAATTCACAACTTAGGAGTACGTGTAATGAGACGTACAGTGCGCAATGGTACGCTTTCGATGACTGCTCGGATTCTGTAATCTCACAACCAATTTCAGTGAAGTTATTATAGTTGTAACGATTATCGTTATATGTTAATTTGAATAAATAAATAAACGCTCAAAAACGTACACCCGATAAAATTACCCGTATCGCATCACTCACGAATAAACAAATAAGACATCACAAACATTCACAATTTAAAGACAAAACATTGATCTGTGTTAGTGTGTGTGACAGAGTGTGTGAACATTTTCGTGCCATGATTTTATACGATTTTCGGCGTGGGCTAACTCAAAAACAGTGCATCGATCAACTCACTTCGACGTTTGGGAAAGAAGCACCAACAAAATCGCTGTGTGTCACTGGTTGAGTGAGTTAAATAGTAGGCAGTCTATACCCACGGATGAATTTAAAGACGGTCGCCTTAAATCAATTATTGTACCACAAAATATCGATGCTGTGCAGAAGCTGATAATGCTACACCGTTATATTACATATTGCGAGATAGAGGCGTCTCTGGGCATAAGTATGACGAGCATATATGAGATATTACACGAACATTTGGCTGTAAAAAAAATATTGTTCGCGTTTGATTCCCCACAACCTAAATATCGATGAAAAACAAGGCTGGTGTAGATTAGTGCAAAAATATGTTTAAAAAAATTACAATCGTGGTGCATCTAAGGCTGTTTATACAGATGTCTACACAGATGATGAACCTTGGATCTATGTCTATGACCCCGAAACTAAACAATCAGCCCAAGATGAGCCAAAACCAACACAAATTATTAGGGAAAAAATACTAAAGCACCTGTTATTTTAGCATAAATGGACATATGCTTCTATCCCACTAGAAAATCGTATAACGGGTGCTTCTGAATGGTACACGACCATTTGTTTCCCAGAAATTTTTGAAGAAATAATAAAGAACAACCGACCACGCAGAATAATTCGCCATCGTGAGAATGCTAGTTGTCACAGGTTCACTGAAACAACTTAGTTTTTAGAAGGTCAAAAGTTCGAACTTACGGATCATCCGCCACCCAATGATTTCTATTTATTTCTAAACGTTAATAATAAATTACGTGGTCAACGTTTCTCGAGCCGAGAAGACGCTCTTAATGCGTTCAAAATACACATTTTGAAGATAACTCAAACAGAAAAGGTGGTATAAAATATGGTTTCAACATATGCAAAAGCTCATTGATCATGGGGGGGAATACTTTGAAAAGCAAGAAAACCATAATAAATGATAAATGATTATTTCTTTGTGTTATGTTGAGATACCAAAATAAATTATTGAATAAATATTTTTTCATCTCTCGCTACTTAATATGAACAGATGTTCTTAATAAGAATACTGTTTAATAGTTATGACATTATATCATCGGATCGTGAAACACGTTAAAGTTTTTAATAATTCTGAAGTCTTTCATACTACGTGAAATTCATTCACAAACTCAATTTTTTTTAACATTTTAACAATGTACAATTTTATTTCTCTTTATAGATACTTCGGCTTAACCAGGCAAAGCAAATCCGTTTGTGAACACCTACTCTGCGGTTATCTATGTACCCTGATCTAGCACGGGATCCCGTTACGGCATTCGCCGTGGGAGCCATGGTGTGAAATCCTATTGTTTGCCGCTAGTCCCGAGTGTTATTCGAAAACAGATCCAATTCTACGATTATTTTAAAATAAATGTTCAACAGCAAGATCCTGCAGTCAACGTCCAACTAAATATTACATTTAACAAAATAGCATTTTATCACCAGTTTGTAAATGTATGTAGCTACCGCAAGAGATATAAACTTCTTTGAGAAGATGGAACGCCTCATACATACGTTTAATATTAAGAGCACCAAAACGTGAAGATTCTTAATGGTAGATTCGATCGAATGGAGAATAAAGTTTAAATAGGTCCTTGTTAATAACTCAGTCTTTATATGTAAATAGACCCGTAGTTATAATTCCGTCCGGGACAGACGTTTATGTGTCAGATAAATATTGGTTCTCGAATCAGTCATGGGTGTTTGTGATTTCACATTTGTGTGTGTCCTTGAAATCCTAGTAGGATAGGATGTGTGAAATAAAAAAAAAACAGAAAAATACAATATTAATTCTAGATTCTGTGACTAGATAATTCATCGTTGTGTAAAAATGATACACCATTAGTTTCGCCACAACTGTTGAGTACAAACGTTTAAATACATAAACCACATGTGAGTTATTTCTACAGTCAATTGACGTGAAAACGTCGCCGGCAGAATATTGAAATCAGTAACGTATATTAACGTATGTTAACAGTGTTTTGTGTCACAAGGATGACAAGGATTACCGTATTGTATGCGGCAGATAGGGGATAATCAATTGATACCATTATGTCTCATAATATTAATTGCTAGATAAATACAAGAATTATGTATGAAGTTAATAATAATTCATAGATATACATTTATGGATATAAATCTATAAAAAAAACTAACAATGTATAAAGACAACAATATGTAAGGTAACTAACAAGGCCTTAAAGATTACCAGGATTTTGAACAATTATTATACACGCAAATATTAGAGTTGTACTTTCATTAATTATTTTTATCAATAATCGAGAAAATAATCAGTAATATTTATAAAAAAAATAGTTATTTTTAATAATATTTTTGTTTATTTACAACCTTTTGGTACATATTATTTTTAAGAAGAATTTATCATTAATGAATTGATTTACGTGTAAACCGTGAAACATAACGGATACAACTTAATCTATAAAAACGTATTCTGGTACCAAAATTGGTACCAAAATAAACAATGCTAAATACAATAACACAATATACAATTACCGGTAGCATATTTTTCCTGCGCTTCATAGCGGCATAGAGTTGAATTAAGAAACACATATTGAAATCAAAATGTGATTCAATAATATTTTGTAAAATTAGCTGTTCGGCACTCAATGCTGTGTAATTCCTGTGAAGTTAATCTTAAGTTTTTTCGCACTAGCTTTACTCAGCCAAGTTGCATTGTGAGACGTATCATTAGGAAGCTCATATCAATATCACTTCACCCATAGGTAAAGAATTTGAATAGACGAAATAATATCCCCTTATGTGAATACAAAATCTAAAATCGTTAACACAGAAAGTTAAAAAGTTAAAGTTGTAAAGTATGCAAAGTTTTGATAGATTAGGTCTAGCGTAGGGATTCCCAGAGGTCAATATCAACCACTTTGGGAATTCTTGATTGTTGTGAAAACGTCTCTGTCTGGCCTGAACTATGCCTGTTATATGTATTTCATAAATAATGTCCATCTCCGGAGGCATCTTGTGGTTACTGGACATCTGTGAATACTTATCTATAACCACCTTGTGGGCGTCTGGCTTATTTTACATAAATTGCAAGTTCCGTTTGCAATAATGTGTTTGACAATAAGTCTGCTATTTGCTTTACCGCATTTTAATATATTTCTTGTCATAAACTGTACATTAAATACTTTTTGAAAACCTTAATACGTTTAACTTTATATACATACTTTTAATTTTAGCTATACAGATAAAAATATATTTTATGGTTTTTTTGTCTTAAGATTCTTTGTTACAACACGATGCAGAAGCTACTAAGTACTAATTTATTAAGTGCTTGATAAAAATTAATAATAATTTGGATGCCAGTATCAGTTGTATACGTATGAAGTATGGTCTTAAAGAAGAGAATCGCGGGCAGATAATTATTAGGTATGTAACAGTATAACAATAAATATAGTTTGATTAGTTCAGGAAATGAGACTCACATCATAACCCCCCATCATCACCTTCCTTACCTTATCCCACTATCTGGAGTCAACGCAGTATGTCTTTTCCTTTCAATTACCGCACTTTATGTAACTAAACAGCCGCTGGATGCTGCAACGGCGCGTTGCCTCCGGATAACTCACATTTCGATACATACTTAAAAACAAACTTATATTTTGACAAAGGTTTTTTATGACTGGTCGCCAACCAGACGTCAGCCCTTTTCGGGAGTGAGGAGTAGTCCAGCTAACTAGGACTTTAGATGTCATATATATCGCACTCTCATAACGCTGCCCTGCTTCCGATAATACCCAGCCCGAACGAGCCCTTCTCTGGTGTAGCACCACAGTACTGCCCCGTCTGGACTACCGTCATGCAAGGTAGTTGTGCCGGATTTTGTTCCCTTTTACGACATGCTGCTAGTCCAGCTTGCAGTAGGGAATACTCGTATTCTTACTCCGTGCTCATGTCATCATAACCCTCCAATGATGCATTAAATATTAACTAAGTCACATTTTCTCGGCCACGTGAGGCTCGGGTCCGTTAACTCTCGGTAATATTCAACATTTGCGGAACTTGTAAAAATCTCTTTGACCACAGCCAAAATGGAAGGATTTATTGAGGAAGGAAATGAGGAAAGGATTAAAAAGTCAATTAGTGCTCAGTTATCGGATACGTGTATAGCAAACGACTTAGCGTACCGCAGAAACCATTATTCCTCAAATATTTCACGATGTCAATCAGAAACACTCATAGTGGGGGACGTGGGACAAAGATATTCACCGAGGACAACGGGACGCAGAAGTTAGATGTGCTCAGGAGTATCTTTCGCCGTTTCTTCCCCTCAGTGATAAAGCATCTTTTTACGGTGGTACAAATAAAAAATTTCGTACATAAGTATTTAAAAAATAGCGGCTTGCTGACAATGCTATGAAAAGTGATATTTGGGGCAAACAACTTTGTCTGATAATGTGAAAACTGTGACTGATGAAAATGATCATAAGATCATTTCAACAGTCATTACTAATGAATTGATTATTATTCACATTAATTATTTTTCTCTTTAAAGACATTGTCTCGGTACACACGAAATATTTATTACACTATATTAGAAATTAAACGGCTTTTTTCCATTTTAAGCATTGTTTTTAGTGTTACAGTGTATATTTTTTTCAGTGGTATAGATTAATGTTACTCAAACAAAGCTCTAGTAGATATTTTCTAAATTTTATGGAGTCGTTACACAAAGTCCATGTGATTCCAAATACGATTAGAATTCGAACCATACAAACTCCTTATTTTTAATTTAGTATTCTATTCTCCTGTGAAAGTAGAGAGCTTGCAATGCAGAAAATCCTTATACATATCTACTTAGGTTAGTGGTGAGCTGTACAACCATTGCTTGCAATTAAGTCATTTATTATAATACGTTTTAATTCTTGTCTTGTGAAGTAATACTCTAGGAAACTTGCATTGTAAGGATGTAATACTAGTACTTACGTGTTTGAAAAGATGTCATAACCTTGGCACAACAGTACTACGACTCTACGAAGGCCACCTTAGACTCGGCGTAACCTAGAGCAATAATTGTTAAGTGCTATTGTTGTGGTATGTAGAGGGGTATCTTATAATAAAACTAGTTTAGGTATCCCGAAATATGGCAGGGTATAACTATATATATATATATATATATATATATGTATGCCATATTGGTGCGGCCTAGAATACTCCCCCCAATCCCACGCTGGCAGAACAGGGTGTCGTAAGAGGCGACAGAAGCCAGC
>DWPT01002174.1:0-16744 GCA_018251895.1 Agathymus mariae mariae | reverse complement strand
TAAGTAAAAACCATAAAGAAAATGCTGTCAAAAAAAGAGAATTATAAAAAAGGAAACAAATTACGAATAATTGCAATAACTTCAATACTTCTAAGGTCGTAGGAATCGACGACATTGTTGCGAATCACTTGTCCAACTCTATTTGCTTTTCTTTGCGTCGTTTGTCGGCGGAAACGAGTGTTGACATTTCCAGAATAGTCCTTTGTTGGTCTGTGCTCTTTCTTAACAACGTAACCATTACTAACCCACTTCTTGGAGATCCTTCGTTATTTTCAATGACATTAACAAGCACATTAGTTCTTGCGCTAAATGTGACAAAAATACGCAACTAAGGTTTATTTGTATGTACCTAATTAATAACCTAATACTCAATATTGGTGACGCGTATGCAAGCGCTCCTTGAATATTGATAACTATGTTTAACGTCATAGTTGATATCATGTAATATATTATATAATTATATATGTACGTGTATAGATCGTATAGTATGTACTAAATATAAATATACTTACTATTTGTTGCTGCCTTAGAAATACTTTCAGTACCAAATTTCTCAACAAAACCTAGGCATTAAGTTACGTTAGGCCGTTAGTAAGTTAGTTAGTTAATTAATGCAAAAAACGATGATAAAATTCAACAAAATTATTATTTTTATAATAATATTATTTAATTCTCTATTTTGCAATTGCTTAACGTATGATAATTTATTAATAATTACATTATAATATAATTATAATATATATAGTACAAATAATTATGAATAGTATGACAATTTATTAATAGCATAAATATATATATGTATATCGATTGCATGAATAACAAAGTAATGTTTGAAATTGAAAAATAAATTTAATTTTCGACGTGATATCTTGTTCATTTAACTATCAAATATCATATTACTACATTATTAAATTAAAACTAATCGTTTTATTTTTTATGTCAAATAGTAACAAATAAATAAGTTGGCCATATCAATCGAACCAAAGCAAATAGTTTGATGAAACACGCCAAACCGATAAATGAAATACCTGCACCGTGAGTCACAACAATAATCTTTTCACAGTCTATCGGCGACTCAGTACTGTCTCCAATTCAGGTAGACAAAATACAATAATAAAACATTTACCCGACGTGAAAAAAAGACATTTCAAAGCAATTAACTTGGAGTAAGCCTTCTTGGCGTCAGAAAGATTACAAAGGACTTATCACTTTTTTGTCCAAACATATCCCGAAGAGATGATTTCGACTATATTTTTAGGGTTATAGGATTGCTTTTACAAGCCGCATTTCGTGTCGAATGCTGACGGTGGTCACGTATTTGTGTCTGTTAGATAACAAATTGGTCATTTTCACCGGACCTCCGCGATCAACTTGTTGTTGATACGTTTAACACGATTCTTTCTGTTTTTGATATTCTTTCTCGTTTTAATTTATGAGCGAAGATAGAAACGACTTGATCGACATGTGTGTATTGAATTAGTTATCGATACTTTGAGCTATAATGTTAGTAAATATCGAGTTATTTTAGAGACGGGTTTAGGTGTAACTAATTTACTAGTGTACACGAGAATTGGGAATAGGTGATTGAATAATAGTGTATTAGTAACAAAATAAAAATAATTGTGATTTATGAACGGCATTACAGAGATTGTACATTTTAATTTGTTTACATTTTTGTAATAATTTAATTTCTTTAATTATAGTATTAAAAAAATCAATCTCATTTATCCTGTGTTGGTAAATTTTTAATAGGCTATACCTTCTAGCACAAAGTCATTCAAGCTTCATAGCTTTTCTTGGTTATACATCATCAAGAAAATCTAACGGTTTATTAAATACTGAAGTAATGTATATTAGTTAATTTTCTGAAATAATTTTTATTAAATTTCACATTTTAACAGTGACGGTAACTCTCGATTTTTATGTTTTTACCGATATTTCGACCCAATGATCCGTGTAGACCATGGTTATGGCGAGACCATTGGTATTTTAAATATACAGTTAAAATGTATGTATAACTTTAAAATCATAAAAAACATTTTAAACAACATCGACATTTGACGTTCATTCTATCTCACTCTATTACATTTCCTATATTTATGAAACAAATTAACCGATTACACGAATTTCTTAAAATAAAAAAAAATATATCTATAACTTCAACAACAAGTATTTTTCTCGGATAATCTTCAAACAAAGTTCGTACAATCGGACTGAAATGTCAACGCTGCTTCTTAATAAAGCCCTAATAAAATTCTCTTTACATGTCTTACTTTAAAATTAGCTCTGCAGCTATCGTCGACCAACTTTATAAGGATTGTTTGATTTCGTAATATAGAATCTACGTCCCTGTGATACAGCTCAGCCGGTGACATTAAAACGTGGCAGATGTTTCGCGCGACAAAGTAAAACGAACGTGCTCGACACGTAAACACAGCTTGACGTGTGGGGCCGAAGGCAACAATAGCTAACAAGTAATTCTGATTCAACTCTATAATATGCCATAATTACTTTCCAAGAGAAAAGCCCTTTATTTTTGCTAATTCGGTAGCTGTGGTGGTTCGTGTTGAAACAACCCATTCTTAGCGTTTCAACAAAAACGGCGCGCACATTGTAGCTAAGAATCGATAATTATTAGTCCGAACTCAATTATTTAGTCTGTATTATTCTCGTAGTTTCGAAATTCAAAAAAGTTTGAAAAACTCATATATCCGCGGCTCATACAGGGCGGGCGAGGAGCGAGGCGTTACCGAAATGGTAACTACGTTCGGGGAACAATTATAAGGGTTGACATTGTAAATTAAGGCAACCGCACATAAACAATTATTTTGTTTATCGTATTATAACATAACTGTCGCGACCTAAAATCTGCCGAAACGACGGAACACCCAAACGGTGTCGGTGTTTTCCCCGACATCAAACACCAGCGACCACTGTTAGTTACACAGCGCTCGAAAGGTCGCAAGGGACATTTATGGCCTGAAAAGTGTCACACACGAGTCTTATATTCAAATAAGAACAGATATTTCATTGTAACTCGTATCGAATTTACGACGAATATGATTTATGGGCGTGTTTGATGCGGATGGACAGTCGGGCAACAATGGCCTCATACAAAATGGTATGAACGGTTCTGGTCGGACCGTGTTTTAGCATCATAATGCGGTGGATGGCGGCCTCCTCGGGCTCAATAAGTTTTTTATATAGTTGTTCTCAGAAACAAATGCCCGGTTTATTACTTAGCTATGGAAATAAGAAATTACCGAGCCTTGAAGCTAACCGTGATTATTAGAGCCAGTAGTGCTACTATTTGTTTTATGGAATTAATCTTTGTTGTTACATGTTGGAACTTGTCTAACGGAACAATTGTATTTTGGTAAAGTTATTGACTTTAAGGACAACTTTTGGTGGAGATAAACTGATTAAAAAAAATTCTGCTACGTTTCAATATTTATTCGGATAATTAAAGTTATGTGCCTGCTAGTTTATATAAATCACCAATCATGATGTAATCTTTATAGGCACCACTTCCATAACAATATATAAAGCATTGAACAACAGCAAAGGCACTCACTCAATACATTGTACTACATAGTCTCGCTCCATTCTGTATACCAAATTAACGTGTACTCAAAATATACGTATACCAGCCGGTGACGATTTTCCTTCTCATCATCCGCCTCAAAGACTTTAACCCAACCAGGCTCAGTGGTGACCCCGACAAGACTCAAAAAGGGACACCTGACAAGGACCAGCAACAGAGACTTTACGACTGGCAACCTGCTGTCCAACGACCGTCACTGGCAACAAACAAAAGGTTCTAACTCCGACTCCAACCAGGCTCAGTAACTTTTATAATTCATGTGTTTCATAAAGGTACGATCAATAAATTAATAAATATAAAATAATGAATGATATATATATATAATAATAGCTATTGTAGTGTATTATATTGCATTATACCAATTATGTCGGAATTATTGCTTAAAGAAATCTTACATAATGCCAAAGTCAAATGGTGTTGGTGATTCAAGTAAAAATATACCCTATTTCCAGAAAACTTAAAAGTTCTATGTTTTAACACTGTTAGCTACACTTAGAGAACTATCATTATATTGACATATGCCAAGCGCATTAAAATCAATCGTTACCCGACTTTATCAGGCGTGTTATAAATTTTTCACGTTACGCACCTTAACATTTATCATTTATAATAATAAATGACCATCAAATAAAAAGAAATGTTTTACGCTAATCGAAGTTCACCGTCATTATCAAAACTGTTACCGTTGTTAGCATTGCGCGACACTCGTTAAGCCTCATCGGAGATGCAGGACCAGAAACTCCGATAGTCGTCGTTGGCCAGTTCCTCCAGCAAGGTAATTGAAATTCATTCCAAGCCCTCTTAATTAAGATCGAGGCCCTACACTACGCCACTAATGCATTAGAGCCAATAGAACAATGGTTACACTCAATTTGCAGTTTCCATAACGAGCAAGCGTCCATAACCTCAGATGTTTAGTTGAGCTCAACCATCGCGCACGTCGACTTTTATTAATGAACATTAAAAATATGCAAAAAAGCTTCGCCAAGTATAAAAGACGAATAAATCGCAAAAGCAGTCCGCAGTGAGCTTTATGACTTGTCGTATAGCGAAAAGCGAGCGATTGGAGAAAAATGATTGTGTACCACTGAGAAATCATTCGTTTTATCCTACGAATCGGTGTCGGGATAATATAAAATTTGGCTTGAGAGTGCTTTCTTTCTTTCTGGTTTCTCATTTCCCGGCCGACAACGCCTCAGTGATACCTTTATTCTAACTGAAGTTCACGGGCGACGGTGACCAGTTACCATCAGGTGACTCGACTGCTCGTTTGTCGACTATTGACATAAAAAAATAACATTTGTAAGCGAAAGAATTTATTCATATATTTAAATGTAAAAATGCCGTCCGATGAAAATAATGGGACAAAATTAAGCAAATTAAAAGTATAATTCCAAATTCATCAGACATGCATAAGTATGTACAAATAAATTTTACAAACATTGAGCGTCAAATTTGCAGTGATTCTTCAAACTTGTTCTAGCAATGTAAATCAGTTTCTTTCAGTGAATGTCAATGATATTTTGTCCGTCACTAGGTACCAAGAGTATAAAAAGCATGACAGAAAAGTAATAATCGAGACATAAGTTTCTATCTTATTCTGTCACAGGCAATTGCCGTAAGGTAGCAAGAGCCATCAGGATTTCGTTATTGCTAAGTCAAATTTTAACAGCTACCGGATACAGTTCGGATCCCTTGATGCGGGAAACGTTATCTGCAACTTTACGAAGAATAACTACCTAACATCACAACGTCAGGTCCGAGAAAGCGTAGGACTCGCGCATCTAGCTGGGCGACTTTGGGTGAAACAAGTGGTTTATGGTGCAAAGTTAAACAATAAACATTAGCATCATAATGCTTTATTAAAGTTTTATGAGAAAACCCGTTCATTAGTGATCTGCCGTACAATTATTGTGAAAAGAAAAAAACGTACTTTATTAATAATTTTATGCTTAAGTCATTGTAGAGATTTTAAAATTAGTTTTCGAGTTAACTCATAAGTTGTTAATATGCGCAAACATAATTCCAGGAGGTACTCTCCCACTTCCTTTTAGTGGAGAATCCTAAAACACAGTTAAAAATATAGAAATGTTGGTTTGAAAAAAATGTGTTGAGTACATTTTGAACTTTAAACGATTTACACAATAAGCCGATTTATATAATAAGTGATACAATATTATACAATACTTTTAGAGTTCCGTTTTGGCTGCAGATTTTATAAAATTTATTGTAACTTCTGCATTTTAATGACAACCGTTCATCTGGATTACGGGTACTGTGTATTCCGACACACACTCCCACCCTATTGTATCTATATATTTTAATGAACCACGCCTACCTACTACTATATATATTATTAATTCACTTTGAAATTTAACTGGAAAATAAATTTATATTTAGAAGTTTGCAGACTCACAAAAAACAATCCTAGTAGAAGAGATGGCTAGAAATTTTTATCTTCTCTTTTTCTTTCCTCTTCTTCCTTGGCCGACATTGCATTAGATGCCTCTGGTGTTGCTAATATCCATGGGCAACCGTGACCATTTACCATCAGGTGGCTCCTGTGCTCGTTAAACGGCAGTTTTTATTAAAAAAAAAAACTCACTTTCCCATTTTACGCGTGTTACAAAACTCCAAACTGTATGGAACTTGATTAAATCCTTCAGTTTTTACTCACCCTTTAGACTCATTTGTCGCAACATTTCATATATAGTTCACAAACGATATAAATTGACGAGTAAACTAGCGATGTATCACGTCGAACAACAACACAGGCATATATATTTCGTCGGATCAAAGAGATTCGGGTGCACAGTAATAAAATTATTTTATTGGGAGAGAAAACAAAAGAAAAATATTTAAGGCGCGATAAAAATCATTAATAGAACGATAAACGTAGGCGAGACAATTTCATTACATTTCATTGCGTCGAGAGTAGCTGAAACCCAGCCCCGTATGATATATTTGTGTCAGCAGCGAGATCGGGAATGCGATCGGAACGCGAGCCACACAGAGCGATTCGTCTTTTCTCTGTTACATTAAAAATTATACAGGCCAGTTGTTACGTCTGCTCATTTATTTTGTTATGTAAATTACGGTCAATTTAGCGCGGTAACTCTGTGACATCGCAGACCAAAAACTACAGATTCAACAGTGAGATTATTAAAATATATATTTTCTTTACTGATAGGTTGTTTTTTTCTTTTTGCTTACCATAGATAAATGCTTCGCTATAATCTGACGGCAAGTAGTAATTAAATCTAAGATTACAAAATTTTATTAATAATTAAAATCAATTTCAATATTTACATTATAGTATTTAATTATTCATTAATTATTAATTCTAAATTAAACTTCAAATTATAACTGATTAAAAATTAATTTAAACTTATATACGTAAATTATTGATAATTTTAAATTAAGAGTACAACTTCAATCAGAAAATCGGTAGTAAAATCACATACTAGTGGTATTTAAGTTATATATTATGTCGAGGGTCAAGAGAGTCATCTTTTACATACTCGTTCAAAGTTGATAAACTGTATATTGTTGGCAATAACTGCGCCAAAATGGCGGCCATTTTAATTACACGGGAAAACACTGGTTTTTTTTTATCGTTATCTTTTTTTTATTACGTAAGACAAAGAAGTAAAAAGTATATGTAGCCTATTGAATCAGTCTTCAACAATATTAATTCGATATATATACATAAATTTCGTAATGAAATAGTAATGGTTTTAAAAACACATGATTATTTCTAATATAAGCCGTTACACCAGTAAACATTACCGCACCGTCGATGCAAATGGACGTAAGCAGATAACGTCACCGTATAACGGCCGTAAGTAGACGTAATAATAATAGGCGCGTAAAAACGAGTTGCCGACCACGAAGCCGTTTCCGTGCACGTCATTTTCTGTTTCCCATAATTAATCTTATATTATTCAAGAGCACCAACAGTACGCACGGGCAGAAGAGAGTCTGAATATAAAGGTTTATCATTTTTACGACGACGCTCCATTTATATTGTTACTATAAAAACGGTGATTCAGAGCCGGCCGTAAAACTGTGCACACGTTGATCGATTTGTAATCCTTCAAAATTAATAGTGCTTCGATAAAATTTATCGTTTTTATTCAAACGGACGATTAGGTCATCTCGTGAATAAAGACCAATCTAAAATCGTCTTTTATGCACGTTTTCATTGGCAAATGCTATGACTGTAATTGCATCAGGTCTATTGTATTAACAAATATGTCTTTAAACACTGAAAATTTAGCTTGTATCATGTACAGTAAGTAAACATATTATTTAAAACGTTTAGTACTCACTAATTACTAATCAATATATGTCCGTCCGTCCGTCCGTCCGAAACCTTTAATTCATGCACTCGTAAACAATTACTTAAAATATATTGAACAAAGAACAATATTATTTACAAACGGTTTTACAATAGCCCCGTGTGCACCATACAATTTAGACTGATCTAAATCCGTATAATCTGATATAAATATTCTCATTTCCAGATCTACGTTGATTAATTCCACTTTTATTTGTATAAGAATCAGCAGCTGCGATTTACGTTTGATCCCGCCACGCCGCAAGCGAGCCGACAAATGTCTCCGGTATTTTTCAAAACAGAGCGAACACGACGAAAATAATCGATCATAATCTTTGAGGAATTCTTTGGACCGAGTTAAATGCTTGTCTATTACCTCGGGGAGTCCCCACGCTGGACCGAATGATGTGTGATTTAATAATTCCGTGGAAGTGATGCACTTGTAACGTTAACGTAAATTTTATTTATTGTTTACCGATAATTCTAATGGGTCAGTGGTAAAAGAAATGCTGAAATGATAATGCTATATGTCATATATAGAAACAGCGAATTCTATTAAAAGTTTTGAGAGGAGCGAAACATTTTAAAGAAATGAAAGTATCACTGAGCTGTAGTAGCAACAATATGACACCTCAAAAATTTGTTATAACAGTAATTATGTTTTGAATTGTGCTTCAGTATAATAATACTAGATCAATTATGAACGAATTAACTATGTATGGTGGAGAAACACTTCTAGAATAATGTTTGCATTTAATGTGGCCAAATATTATAACGAAACTTGAATATTTATCCGCTTACGGCCTTCACAAAACTGTAAAATAGACCGACTCTTTTTTTAATCACAAGAATTAAATGACACCTTTTTGCAATCAATTGAACAGACCATAATCGAGTGCAAAAGTGACGCCCAGCAAAACAAACAGTTTAATAGGCGCCGTGTCTCAATTATGGCGTGTGTGACTAACAGCTATGTGTGCATACGGAGTTAGATCGCAAATGTCCATGTTAAAAGCAGGGATGTTCTGGAACCGTAACCGTAACCGACACTATTGGATATCTGAGATAAAAATATATACGAAACCATAACCGAATCCGATAAAAACGTTTCGAATAATTTCAGATAGGGGTAGAATCTAAACCAAACATGTAATGGCAGGTTTGCGGCGTCTGAGACGATACATTTCATCTTTATACAGTTATTAATATTCAATTTTATATTTTTTCTACATGATTACAATAATAAATAATACTTAGACAAAAATCGAAACGTGTAAATACATTACTATTACTATTATTTTTTTACATGTCCAAAATCATCTAATATTCATAACCGAAATTATCCGAAACAAGCGGATAATCCGAAATATTTTCATATCCGTAACCATAACCGAAACCGGTAAGATATTATGGCTATATCCGTATCCATATCCAAATCCGCAATCTCATACCAACACATCCCTAGTTAAAAGGACAAAGGGTGGAAATCACATCTTTGTCATCTGTTCTTGTACTTCTATAGATCGGAGAAGTTTTGCCGGAACATTGTCCAAAATTAGTGATATTTGTACAGGTTGATAATATGTTACCTATTACAAATATTTAGTTTCCGGTGCGACAAGTTTCAAAAGATTATGCAATATATTCTTACTAAATAATCTCTCCTCATAGTGCGTTCTGCGTTTTAGTTTTTCAATATGTCAATAACAAAAATGATCCTTGCAATAATTTAGATGATCCCTAATCAATTTGTAATGACTGTGCCTGCCGAGCGAGGCGCCGGGATTCGATTCCCAGATCGATTCGCAGATACATATTTGTTCCCTTGTCATATCAGTGTGCAGCCATACCACCCACGGCACCGGGAATCCTCGCTAAGCACGTGTCATTGTGTCAACATTTGATTTTTTGAATTTAACAGCAATAATTAATATTTTGAATTATAAAGTATTGATATGAGTATTTTAAACGTATGTACCTATTTAAAACTACGCCAACGTAAACCACACACCCCTTAAACCTTCGTAAAATCTTATGGTTAACTTGCATAAGGTCCCAGTGCAGAGCAACTTACCACACAATAGCACGAATTCCGATTAAGTCAGTTTACCACTAAATGATTCGGTGACTTTTCTCACCGACTCATTCATTCATTGTACGGAGACGTCGATAGACTACATTTGCTTCTGTCGTTATGGTAAAAGTCACAAGGTTTTAGCGATTTTTTTTGTAATTTTTCAAATTTTATTGTGACATATGAAGGTAACCTAAAATTGTTCTTATTTTTATGTTACTAAAATCTTTAATTAGACATTGAGGTTAACGGCAATTTATAAAAAAAAAATTACATCCCTTAGGCCTCACAATTAGTTCACAACAATTTACTTAGTAACAAATAATAATATGAATAAAATAATTACATTAAACAGAAAGTAACAAAAACTAGACATGATTTAATTGAGTTCCTGCACATGAAATATTTACTTAATTGAGGCTCTATCCACAATAAACAACATTAAAAATTGTAAGACTGTTCGAGCAGAATAATTTTTGTTATCGCACATTAAGGTTTAAAAGTGTTTGTAAAAGTTAAGCCAGTGATCTATATTCAGGGCCGGATTTTCCTATAGGCTAACTGGGCTTCAGTCTAGGTCTTCAAAATCAAGAAGGGCCTACATTCAAATTATTATTTGTTTATATATACTAGATTGCATCAAAGTATAGCTCATAAGTTCTTTGATTACTATGGCAAATATTGACGTGCCTTGAAAACCTGTTGATATCCTGACGATTAAAAGGTCCACATAAGTGGAATTACCTAGGGCTTCTGTTCTTCTAAATCCGGCTCTGCCTTAACATAATACCAATACCAAAACATGATTATCGACAGTTGACAATCCGCCGTTAATTAAGATTTTAAATTTTTATCTTCTAGGACACTATACATTTTTAAGGAACTGTCATAATTTGTATACTTAATACCGATGTTTCGATCCCTTTGCCATGATCCAACCAAAAACTGTAAAATGGTCACACACAATCTAGTACTCGGTTGTAACCTAGTGTGCAGTGTGCAACAAACGGTGCCAGATATCATTTTATATAAATAACGCTTATCGTCATAGGCATAGACCACACGGCGGCCGGTCGCCTTGCATGACTGGCGTTGTTCAGGGCGTTATTGGCGCGAGGTGACCGTCAGAACGTCGTTTGGTAGCGTCAAGTGACGCGTGCCTACCGATTTATTACTAAAGGTAACATTACCGCTTCTACGATGTTTGCCGTTGTATTTGTTGTTAAGGCATGTAATGCAAGTAGTACTATTAGGTAGATACGTCGTTTTACTTTGAACATATTTATTTTGATATTTATGATTGTTTTTGTTACATCTCATCGATATCCCGTGCCAGTTACACGAATAATGCTCATTGCGAGATATCAGAAAAAAATTATAATTACATTAGATTTCCCTGTGTAGCAGAATTTATGATACACGTTTTAACCATAAGACCGAGTTGTCACGCGATTGTCCGACGAGGGATCCGAACCAGCAATCTCGGTAAACAGGGTTACTATAAACAAAACTATACAACCGTTACTTATATCGACAAACAAATATTAATATTGTATAAACATTGGCACGCACACAGACGCACGCACACGGCCACATTGACGACACGACGGCGATGGTGTATCATCAATCTTGCCCTCAGCGCCCATCATCAATTTAGAGTTATTCTGAGCGGCTGCGACAATGACAATTATATGCGTGAACTTCAATAAAGGGAAGCTGTTACAAATTAACTCACCCTCACCTTCCAAACGATCTGCACACAATACATATTGAAATAACAGACTACAATTAAATTAATGTCTTCTCAAACGTTTTGTTCACAACGTCCTAATTTAAGGATCGGTTCCATCAGAGTGGTCGACAGATCGGATCCATCTTATTATTTAGATACATTTTCGTTTTTCATTATATATGAAACACAACTCATGTAGCTACTTTTGTAGAAGTACTATGATTGATTGAATGTTAATTCTTCTTCTTCGTGTTGTTATAAAGGAATTATTCAATAGGAATCAATAAACAGAGTTACAACGTTGCTGTCATTTGAAACAAGAGCGATGTGGATCTATGACTATTTAAGGTTTACCGATGAGTTAAGAATAATTTTGATTTGTGTAGCTGCTGTTGTGGCTTTTAAGATTAAAATTTAAATAATCGTTTGAAGATTTCAAAAAACTAAACAAATATTGTGATGGTACAAAGCAGGGTATTTATTTATACTGTGTTATGAACGGCGAATATAAAGGAAAATACACAAATAATCAAGAATCAAAACCTCTGTATAACGTAAACGTATAGTACATCCGACTACAGGATAGTCTTAATTATTATCTCGCACAAACAAAACGGATAATTACAACACTCAATTTATTTAATACCGACTCACTGCAGTCTATTCAATTCACATTTAAAAGCTAATGGACGATCTCCGCCCAAAGATATCGAAGTTTCATCTAATCAATCAACTTTAGATTAACACTCGTCTTGGCTAAAGACTTAGCAGACGAAAACAAATGAGCACTCTACCCAAAATCGAATTAACTACGAGCCTGTTAAGACACAAATTAAACCTCCAACAAAAGCTATCTTGAATGAGACGAAAAAAAATTTGATAGATCAACTCTTTAATCTAATCTATCATCAAACTCAACGCAAACAAAATAGAACTTTACCACGGACCATGAAGGTTAACAGTCAATTACAAACGTGTAGGACACTCGATAGAAACCCGAGAAGGCTGTTGGCACAACATCTTATATCGATTAAACAGATAATTAATCACGGGAAATGAATCCGAATGAGATGTTATTAGTTATACCACACTCGCTATTAACAAGTGAAACAATAGCTTTGTAACTACAGGTTGACCCTAAATAATTGATATGGTTGAAATGCTGTAAATGCTAAAAAATAATTCTGTAACTATAAACTCTATATTACGGTATTAATCACAACTTACAATTGTCTAGTTTTTGATTTTAATTTTAACTCCGATTCACTTTCCATCATACGCTCTCTGATATAGGTTATTGCTGCATTTTTTTACATGAAATAAGTTAATGCTTGACAGCAATCCTACCTGATGGTAAGTGGTAATGAAGTATAAGATGTTAAACGCACTAACTTATAAAAGCCTATTCACTCTCCACTTGAAGACTCCCACGTCGTACGTAGCCGGGAACACCGATTCGGGCAAGTTATTCCAGTTCTTTGCAGTGCGGATAAAGAATGAGGACGCAAACCGCGTCGTCCACGCAGGTGGTACGTTCACTACGAAAGGGTGGATACCTGCCGTACGACGAGTTGTCCGGTGCAAGAATGGTGATGGGGGAATTAATTCGAACAATTCCTGCTCACACTCCCAAAAATGTATCCTATAGAAGACCGAGAGGCTGGCAACCCTGCGCCTGTGCTGAAGGCTTTGTAGATTGGGTTCAACCAGATCTGGGTAACCAATGAGCTTCTTTGCAGGCCACTCCATCGAGTTTAAAGCAGATAGATGATATTTGGCAGCACCAGATCAAATGTGGCAACAGTACTCCACACATGGTCAAACCTGAGCTTTATACAGGGTTAAAAGCTGACTCAGTGTGAAGTACTGCCTAATCTTCGCAAGGACCCCCAGTTTCCTTGCAGCCATATTCGCCTCCGACTCGATGAACCGACCATAGTTGAGATTCGACGAAACTTCAATTAACAATTGAAGACGGTCAGTGCATTCCAAGGATACATTCTGAAAAGTAGGAGACAAGGTGAACGGACTCCTCTTGGCGCTGAACAAACACGTCTGTATTTTGGTTGCGTTGAAACTCACGAGATTGGCATCGCCCGATTCGGACACTGCCCGAAGTGTGAGACTCATACGTTCCACCATGGCCTCTCTTTCGGACTGCATTTCTTCTTTACTGGCCCGAGGTTTCGGAAGGTATCTCTCCACTACTGTGCTGTCATCTGCATACCCATAGATACCGGGCTTGAGCAGATCGTTGATGTGCAGCAGGAATAGAGTAGCGGACAGAACGGACTCCTGAGGAACTCCGGCGGTGGTAGCCATCGATGGCGACTAACAACTATCGACGACAACTCGGAGAAACCGTTCGCTCACAAAGTAATTTATCTAAACGATGAGGTCAGAGGATACACCATACGCAGTGAGGTAAATCTGGCAGCATATTAATGCAAGCATCTAGACGCGAATTTTTGGCAAACAGAGACGCGAACAAGTCCTCCTTCTTTTTAGCCGTATGAGCCAGAGTGCCATCGATTTTACCAATGGAGTCAGCGTGGGTCGACAGAAATTAGTTGGAAGATAATGCCTTTATGTAGGATTTGGCGGCGAGATTAAAGACTTTCTTCTTAAAACTGACATCCGGAGCTTTGCTGACTCGAGCATCAACTCAAAATATATACGCCGAATGTTTGCGCTTCTCAGCCTCAGTGCATTCGGCGTTAAACCAAGGGCGAGCATTTCCACCGACGAGTACGCTAGAAAAAGGGATTAAGTAATCTTCTTCAGAAAAGTTTTCAGAAGAATCTTCAGAAGAAAGCAAACCCCCCGCCCAAGAAAACATGCAAAAAAATGCCGCACCTCATACCAATCTGATGACCTGTAATGTCATACTCTCCGGAACGTGGGAATAGAGTTGTATACTTAAGTATTTCACAAACTATAATTCTTTATAATAAACAATTAACTAGATTGATGTCTTTATATACATATTAAGACTTGAGTAGTAACGTAAATTAATACTAGAAAGATATAATATATATAAAATGAAGACAGAAGCGATAGCCTTGAAAATTATAGCTATTCAAACCATAGTTATTATGATTATAACATTTAATAGCGGTAGATGAAAACAACACGCTGTATTTGTGTGACGGGAGCGAGTGGGCGATAGGCGATCAATCAGCTCCTAACGAGCGGTCACGTGGCCATGTTCAAGTGGTAACATGGCCCACTATACCCTCGTCCACCCCTTCCTTGTACTTACTAATATAGGAATTAGATTCTAAGATAACATACAAATTTAACAGATTATTATAACGATAAATAATCGATGCTCCAGTTCCCGGTATACGAGTAAATTAAAAAAAAATGTTTAGATAAAGATACAAAACATTCATTAACAAATCAATTCTACGTAATTATAATTATAACTTTGTACTTCTAATTATTCGCCTGTGGACAAAGAAACTTCAAATGCGATGTTCTCAAAAGTGGATGAAGTCTGGCAACCCCGACTCTTCAAGCGTGGTAACTAAGATCTAAACCTCTCCTTTTTAGAGGTGAAGTGAGCCTAGCAAGTTATGGGTCATAAAGATCCTAATAAATACTGGGAATGCAGAAATGGCATAACTGCCCGCATTAGTTCTCTCGTCCGATTACAATGTGTGGGTGGTTTGAATTCAATAGTGAATAGGCTTTTACTCACTAAGTGCGCTTTACTATCCAGCACTACACATCCACTTATCATCACTTGGGAGTGTAGTAGATTGAACCTTTCAGACTATTCTGAATGTTGAAAAAGCTTACGTATCAAGTCAGTACTTAACAGGCCGCTTAATAAAAACTAAACTAATATAATATAAATCCAAATCAATAAAACAAAAATAACAAAATGATTTAAAATCGAAGCATTATATTTATAAATGACAGTATAAGACGCAAGTTTAATCGATTCGGCGCATTCGAATATCTTATTCCTAATCAGAAATCGATTAACGAACACCCACCAAGGTATCCTCATTTTGATTAGCATTTACATAATCGTTTGTCGCTGGCTGTAAATTAAACGTTTTCCTTCGAGATTGATTCGAAATAAGAGCTAACTACAGCTGGATCGTCTCACGACGGCGCATCATTTAGACAAATTTGAACCGTAAGCGTTCACAAATAAAATCTCTATGATGCGTTCCGGTAAAATGGAACAAGAGTAATATTTTTTAATCTCTCTGTTTAACCGAGACGAAGACAGAGTGCGGAGAAGGCGCGGGGCGTGGCGGGCCCACTTTCATTACTCATGAGCAATAATAAATGATAAAACATTATTAATACGAGGAGATCAGACGAAATGACGGCGGTTCGCATGCGTGAAGGATTAACCTCGGTCGAATAAATTAATTCTAATAATTAAACTTTGATGTTAGCTTTGACGTGACCGTGAAACTCAACGGACACAACATAAATGAACTGATAATTTGTTTTGATTACAGTGGTTACCTTTGGTTACGTTTATACAAACAATCGTGTTTGCTGCAAAACAAATAAACATTCATGCAACTCGATTCTCGCACTAGGATATCTTACGCCGCTGCATCACACACGTCCAACAGACTAACAAATATTTTTTTTGTCATCTAAATATCAGGGTCTCTGACTATTGGGTTCATAGAAGATCAATACAGGCCAGTGGGCACTGATATATAAACAACTCAAGAACCCAGAAATCCCTATTTATAGTCACAATAACATTCAATGAATCCTGTGCACAGCATTACCATAGTGTAAGAACTTACAGTAGTTAAACTTCTGATATCGAAATTGAAGTCGATACCGTATAGACTCCGGCAGAGCTGACATTTTTATTTACTTCATTACTAACACCGAGCAGCCTGAAAATCTATAATTAATACACTCGATAAATAGTCTATATGAGTCCGGAATAGTGTACCTTTTAAATGGTAAAAGAATTATTCAAATAGGTGCCGTGGTTTCCGAGATTAC
>DWPT01002173.1:0-16749 GCA_018251895.1 Agathymus mariae mariae | reverse complement strand
AGACATTATGTCGAATGCGACATCCCGAGAATAAGGAAATACGGTTTCAATAGACATCCGCCATGTTTTTTCGACGTGTCTATTAGACATAAATGTCTACAATTCGAGAATTAGAATAGTGACACGCATGTTGAGTCAAGTCGAATATGATTCAGACATTAGAAATAAAACACCGTTTAGCTCTAATTTACAACATTTTTTTGTAACATTAATAACTATTTTAATTTTATTTGATTATTATCTTATTTATTCGGTTGGACGGCATTGTCGGCGTCATGGTCAAACTTCTTCGCGGACAGAAACATTTCCACAAGAATTCACTGTTTAGAAAACATTTACAAACGATATGTGTAACAACTTCTGTCAGAGAGGCACTAGTCTCCAGCAAGGTTGAAACACGAGTGCGTCCTGCCTGCCATAGCGCCCGCCTGACATTTTATTTTTTAATGTTAATGACCGACAAACGAGCACACAAGCCTTATGTTAAGTGGTCACCGTCGACCATGGACATCAGCAAGACTAAAGTTTTTACAGATGCGTTGTCGGCCAGGAAATGAGAAGAAGGTAAGAAAGTACTGGCCTTCTAGCCCCCAATCGGAACACGACGCGTCATTTGGCGGCTGACTCAGGAGGGTGGTAGCTAGCCAAGCAGGCTTCACGGAATAATAATACGAAATACGAAAATAATACGAAAGTATGGATGAAACGGCATTCTTGGCATGTTAAAGGAGGAGAGGGATGGGGGTAGAAACAGTTAAAGGTTTACTTGCGAATTAAAAGATAACGGGAGGCTGGCATTTTACGTGTTCCAATAGAAATTCGTCGTAACTAAGATTTGTCATAATTATAGTGTCTAAAGGAACTTCTGACACGAAGATATTTTCATGTCACATAACCCCATTATCGTATCTTCCTAGCGTCGGTTTCCTATACACTGACAAAAAATCTCGTTGAAAAAAATACCTTTCGTTATGTGAAAGGGCTTTTAAAATTAAAACTGTTTTTATAACTATGTATGTTGTTCCCACCTACCTCAAACAGGCCTACGCATGAATTAGCTCGTAGATATAGGTATCAATTTTGTTCTTTGAACAAGCCCGTCAGGTCTCACAATAAACATTAAATAAATAAATATATTATTGAAACTGGCCCCAACTATTGGACCGCATTGCATAGACCACAAGTTATCTCAGATGAACGTAAGTAGAGATGAATTGGATAAATAAAAATTATAATTGTTGCGATTAATCCTTTAAGAATTTAAAAATATCTAATTCAAACACCTGTTGCTAATTTTTAAGCTATTCCACGGTATGATTACGGTCGTTAACGGTATAATTAGGTAGGAAATATTCGAAATGAATTACGGTGCCAATTCCATATTTTATTCGTTTCAATCTGATAAGGGAGACAGATAAAACAACAATAAAGATATTGAGTATTAACTATAACCTTTTTATATTATGCTGCTAGCCGCCTGAAGTACAACGACCATGCTGCTTTTATTGTTCCAATGTGGATTAGTAGAGATACTGGTTTAAGTAAACAGAGTGGTTACTGGTTCCTATCATATTTCCGACAAGGTTAAATTAATACTATCAATATCAACGGTAAGATTTTATCATGAATGAAATTTTGCCACTAGCTTTCATTTAATCGACCCCTTCCGTTGTTGCATGTTGCAACTGCAAAGTAATGTGGATTCTTTATAATGTATGTAATTACAACCAGTACAAAATTGCGATGCTGTATTTAATATGTTGACAAGTATCACCTCCAGTTTTGTTTTATTGTTTTGTGAATTTCCTGCAGATAAAATAAAAGGTAAAGACATTATTTGCAAACATTATCTTTGTTTCTGATAAATGTATGGTTTGGCATAGTAAGGACGTAGGGCAAAAAAGTTAAATGGTAAATAACAAACTACATTGCAACTGTAGAAAAATGAAATTGTTTAGTTGAAAAGTATTCACTAAAATTTTCAGTTTAGTAATATTTACAGATATTATTTTATTATATGCATCCTTTTTGTTTTATGAAATGTTGACGCTTCATCTAGAAAAAGATGGTATGACCCTTGATGCATTTTATTCTGTTTTTTTTTTGCATTAGATTGCTAGGTTAAATAATTAGGTCCTAAGATTCAAATATTAGTTGAACAGCATCTGCACAGGTCTGTTTTGTCTGGTGAGGTCTGTAGGTATTCCGTAACTAGTCTGTGGATTCTATGTTGTATGAAGTATTAGTATTCTGTGTCTCTAATTAAATAGCTAGTCTGTGATCTACCTTAGTAAAGCAACTGGGCGAGGCAATATTTTGTTTGTCTTATAGTTATTCAAATTTTAACAACGAATCTATTTTATTTTCCTAACTAACGAGATTTTTTAGTTATTTAGTCTTAGTAAAGTGTAACTTTTAGTTATGATATAACTTTATATTATGTGGAATTGTGTCATGAAAGTGGCGCTGCTCCTGGTAGCGGTGGTGAGCTGTGTATGTTGTCAGGGAGTGGAACAGTCGCAGTATAATTCAAATTTTCAACAACAATATCAAACCGAAAGCTCTCAGAATGGAACAGCGTTTCGACCTAATTCGCAAGTACCTTACGGCAGTTTTCCTGTGAATCAAAACGATTATGTTCATACAGCTCAGAGTTCGTTTTATCATGATAGTGGCTCCGACGCGTACGGGAATGACGAGAATGAAGTAGACCCACAAAGTACCTCTAACTACTATGCTGGTTTAGATTACGAGGAGAGGTATAAATGCCCGCCGAACTGGATACGTTTCAGGGAATCCTGTTATCGTTTTACAAAGTCACCCGACCGTCCTCGGATGGAGGCACGAAAGATCTGTCAAGCGTATGAAGCAGACTTGGCCGCTGTCAATAATCCCGAGGAGCATGGTTTTATTATCACAAATTTAATGAAATTGGACCCCCAGCGCGGCTCTTGGTATGTTGGTGCGCATCAACAGTCGCCTAACTACTGGGCTAACGATGTAGATGGTTCGCAATTGACTGGATTAGAAAATGCATTTTTTGATGACCGTAAACTAACTTACACTAGTTACAATTTGCTGCCCCGTGACTATCTTGTGTACAGATATTCTCATGAAGATGGACGCTGGGGCCTTGCACCTGTTGAAGGTACTCAATATTTCCATTTTATTTGTGAAGGACAAACTCAAAGATTGCATTATCTCATACAAGAGGAGAGGTCATTCACATATGGCTTGGAGACATATGACCCAGAAAGGATACCAAGAGGTCCCTACTTTATAAAGGAACCTGTGGATGTTGTTTATGATCCATTAAGAAATCATCATGTACAGTTAACATGCATTGCTGATGGGTATCCTGCACCTACATACAAATGGTACCGAGAAGACTATCAAGTAGATAGCCCCATATATACAGAAATTGATCCTCTGTCTGACTCTAGATTCATATTGAGTGGTGGAACACTCATGATATATTCTCCAGATGCTGATAAAGATAATGCAAAATATCACTGCACAGCGACTAACAAATTTGGTACAATTCGGTCTGAGTCTGTTAGATTGTCCTTTGGATTTATCAGAGAGTTCAATCAGAAGAGGCCTGTTGAGAGTGGTAATCAGTATTGGGGTAAAGTTATGGATTGTGATCCTCCCTCATACTATCCTTCTGTAAACTTTCTTTGGGCTCGTAATTATTTTCCAAATCTGGTTGAAGAGGACAAGCGAGTCTTTGTATCCTATGATGGAGGACTTTATTTTTCAGCGTTAGAAACAATTGACCGTGGCAATTATAGTTGTAATGTAATGAGCAAAGTTTCTGATGCTGGGAGGAATGGACCATTTTTTTCGCTATCAGTCTACCCTCACTCTGATTACCAGCAATTGAAGTTTCCAATAAATTTTCCAAAAATTTTTCCTGATGCACCTGTTGTGGGTCAAGAAGTAAGATTTGAATGTATAACCTTCGGTTATCCTGTGCCATCATATAATTGGACCAGAAAAAATGGAAATCTACCTAAAAAAGCCTACTTAAGTAATTTTGATCGAGTTTTGACTATACCACATGTTGCAGTTGAAGATGAAGGTGAATACATTTGTGATGTACGAAATGACAGAGCTCATATAACTAACAGTGTATTCTTAAAAGTACAAGCTGAACCTAACTTTACAATCCCATTAGAAAATAGGCACATGGATAATAAAGGTGATTTACATTGGAACTGTGAAGCCTTTGGGATACCTGATGTGAATTATACATGGTGGAAAAATGGAAATAAATTGTCTGTGGATTCTTTAGAACCACAAGATCGAGATAGGTATATTATACAGGAAAATGTTTTGATTATAAAATTTCTTGATCCTACAAGAGATCCTGGAATGTACCAGTGTGAGGCCAAAAATCAATTGAAAGCCAGCTACTCCACGGGGCAGCTTCGAGTTTTATCTTTAAAACCATCATTTAAGAAACATCCTTTGGAATCTGAGACTTACGGATCCGAAGGTGGCAACGTTACACTTAGATGTAACCCTGAAGCGGCACCTAAACCTACTTTTACTTGGAAAAAGGATAATATTGTAATTGGGGCGGGAGGGAAACGATTTATCACAGAAAACGGCAATCTTATCATAAGACAGCTCTCTAGAGACGATGAGGGCGTTTACACGTGTGTGGCGAAGAACCAGTACGGCTCAGACGAGAGCAGAGGTCGCTTGATTGTGTTGCGCGCCCCGCGCTTTATTGAGCGTCTTCCGCCGCGTATTACGACTCAGGTAAATGAAGTCATCTTCCTGCATTGTAATGCCGAAGTGGATCCACTTTTGGATACAGCTTATTTATGGAATCATAATGGAATACGTATGAAAGAAGCAGCGGATCTTTACGCCGATAAGAGAATAAAGATTGACGGTGGTGAATTAACAATTTTCGATGTTAGCCTGTCGGATGTCGGAGAATACGAATGTATTGTCAAATCTGCTATAGGCCGCATCTCGAGTCGTACCCAATTGCGTATCGAAGGACCTCCAGGCCCTCCAGGTGGATTGCAAATATTAAATATTCAGCGCTCTTCGGTTACCTTGGAATGGACCGACAGTAATCCTAATGGCAGACCCATAACTGGTTATATCCTCACTGGCCGTACTCACTGGAATTCTACTTGGAGTATCATCACAGACAACATCGCTAACGTGAACGAAATCGACCGTTACAATGGTCGCAAACGTGCTATTGTAACAACAACTCTGTTGCCATGGGCGGTCTACGAATTTAGAGTTCAAGCCATCAATAGTTTGGGCGTAGGTAAACCGTCTTCCCCTAGTCCGCAGTTCTCTACGCAAGCCGATAAACCTTATCAAGCACCTAACAATATTGGTGGAGGAGGTGGTAAGATTGGCGATCTTACAATCACGTGGACGCCGCTTCCACCAGCGCTTCAAAATGGACCAGGTATTCACTATAAGATATTCTGGAGACGTAACGGCACAGAAGTCGAATTCCAATCTCTTTTGCTTAAAGAATATGGTAACATAGGTATGCACGTGGTACATATTTCACTGGATTACTTTTTCACCCCCTACAATGTGAAAGTACAAGCTTTTAACGACATCGGTTCTGGGCCAGAAAGTGATATCGTAACCATTTATTCAGCCGAGGACATGCCGCAAGTCGCTCCGCAACAGGTCTACTCTCGTTCGTACAATTCGACAGCTCTGAATGTTACATGGGAACCTATTGATCAATCTCGGGAACGTTTGAGAGGAAAGTTGATTGGGCATCGCCTTAAATACTGGAAACAAGCTAACAAGGAAGAGGAATGTATTTATTACTTGTCAAGAACAACACGTAACTGGGCTTTGATTGTGGGTCTGCAGCCTGATACCTACTATTATGTAAAGGTATGAGTATATTTATAATTTGTTCTTAAATTAATACCATTCATGGCGGATGAACTTAATCAAAGAGCGTTTGTCTGGGTTTACAGGTGATGGCGTTCAATTCGGCGGGTGAAGGTCCGGAGAGCGAGCGATTCTTAGAGCGTACTTACCGCAAGGCTCCACAGAAGCCGCCCGCCTCCGTCAATGTGTGGGCCGTGAACCCCAGTACTGTTCGTGTGGTGTGGCGGTACGTGCAACCCACCGACGAGGAAGAACCGCTTATCGGTTATAAGGCGAGTATATCATAAATAATTTTATATAACTTCACATTTTCATCTCTCAAAAATATTGCGAAATCCTAGTGGACGATAAAAATGAAATAAAACTAATGTCAGAGCTAAATAATAATATATTATTGCTTGTGTCTCCACGAATTTCGCATTTTTTGCATGTTTTGTACACAGAACCTCCTCCCGCTCCAGTAATACGTAGTGTTGTAGCATGCGTAAAATTTATCGTCGTATGAACGTGAATATTTTCATCTTTGTTTACAGGTGAGGGTTTGGGAGATCGATCAAGACATGAGCACTGCAAACGACACCGTGGTACCAATAGAACATAAGCTCGAGGCTTATGTTAAAAATTTGACGCCTGGCAAATCTTACAATCTCCGAGTGTTGGCATACTCCAACGGCGGCGACGGGAGGATGTCATCGCCCCATATCACTTTCCAAATGGGCGACTATCACAGTGACGCGTACGGCTACTACGTTAGAAGTTCAGCGAAGAAATGCCCTTCTACAGCCATAGAAACTCTGTTTTTATTAATATTTGTTATTCAATCAGTACGTACCTTATTGTTCTCATGATCTTCTTATGTTTTTTTATGTATAAATGATAATTTAGTATTTAAGTTATTCGACGTAAGGAATCTTTACAATATTTTTATAATGTCAGTTTTGCAGAGATTTTTTTTTATGCATAAGTATATTAGATTTATTTGGTTGACATTTGCACTTTTATATTATTTGCTGTTAAATACGCATTTTTTAATTGTACTATTTTTATATATATTAAGGTTGTGAAGGTTTTCCGACCATTTTTTTACGTGAATTTTGCTTAAAGTATTTTGGATGTAATTTTTGAATTAATATTGCAGCTGTATAAATTTACTGACAATAATAATGTGTACTGTAGGTCTGACTTCAATACTGTGTATGGTAAAATTAAACATGAAAGCAGAATAGTTTGACAAGGGTAATGTAATACATGTTAGGGTGATGCCACTCGTATCGTTTGCAGCCGGTTGCTGCGCGTGAGTACAATCGCGCGTAAATCACAGTAACACGCCACACTGCACGTCGTAACGTTGTGCGGTGAAATAGGCCAGAAGTAAAGAACGAAAGGGTCGGAGGGACGCGGCGGAGAGTGACACCACATTGTTACGTATTTTCTTTATGTAATAATAAACTTTTTATTATGGAAGGGGATACACCACTTTATCCAAAAAACATTTTGATATACATTTCGACTAAGTAGTAAACGGCGTTGCGTTGATGTTTTCGCATTGTAGTTGACGTAGAATCATGGTGCGTTAGCGAACTGCAACGAAAACGACGCTGTGGCTTCATTCTGAACGAAAACACATTTCACAGCTTTAATTTTTTATTTTGTCTGTTAGTGTAATCGGTTCATCGCATAATATCCACTTATCTTAATGTTAACTCAGTAGGCTACATAGCCCCTCTATTAAACCGTTAACTCTTGTTATTATCGCATCATTTGGTAGGGGTGAAGGTGATTTTTGATAATCCAGTTGTAATTTGTTTAAGTTGGCATTATGCGATGAAGGATGTGTAGTGCTGGGCCTCGAATGGATCTCTTAAGTAAAAGGAATCTCTTAAACAATCTCATGATTATGTATTATATATATCTTTAATGCGACGTCCATATCATATAAATATGTCTGAATAAAGAATTATATTTTCAGAAATATTATAGAATTTAGTTTGTTAAATTAAAACTAAATCCGAGCCATGTATTTGTAGGATCTTTGTACATTAGGTGTATAATTATTAATAACTTGAATGTAGTTTGTTTAACTTGTATTATCTTTAAGCAGTACAAAATTGTAGAAGTACTTATACGAAACTTCTATCACCGAGTAAAAAAAAATTGAAATTTGGTTTTGGTTTTACTGTAGGATTGTAATATATGTCTGAACGTATGTGCAAAGCCTTGTTATTGTTAAAGCAATGTTTACAATATAAAGCCCCCCATAAACAATGTTTTTTTAATTTTCAGTAGAATATACTTCACTACTAGACTTTTTAGGCTACATTCATGTGTACATTCCTGCCAATAGACACATTAGTTGTCAGGATTGACGCGCTAAGAGCGGACTTGTTATATTGTATGATTTGTTTTGTTTAGCCAAATTGTTTGAAGTATTATTCATTTCAACAATTTTCTATGAAGTTTCTTCACCTCCTACATATGAATTTCGTTACAAAGTGCTTTTTACGTAACACGTACGTACTTTTATATATTTTTATCGCGGCGACACCTTTCACACTTCTTGATAGTCCTATTACAAAATCCAACGATTTGTAGCCTACAACTTCGATGATTCATCATGATCGCCGAGTGAATGACTTTGAATGTCCCGTGTACGACAAGTGATAATCATCATCCAGTAGGCTGGGGGATCACCACAGAACACTGTCGTCCCATTAAATAACTTATATCGCCGACTGCATTTACTGACATTTTAATGTTTCAACGTCAGTCTCTCATTGTTTACAATAATAATGATCATCTGTAAATAACAGTCAAGCTGCCGCGAGCGTACACGACAAGTCGTTTAAAATATAAAGAACTAAATGGGCGAGATTCGATCAATGTCTTATTCTGAGATATATCCATTAAACTGCACATGTACCCTCTGCTTACATTGGTAGCAGACTAATTTAGTTCGGCAGTTGCAAACAAATGTCGTTGTCAATCTTGTAGGCTTTCCGAATATTAAGGTAGGCATGCCATGAAAAAAGAATCTCCATAACGTTTAAATTGAAGGAAATAAATAACTATGGTCGAATTTTGTCCTTTGGTCCTTTGGTCACCACCACTAATATCAATAAAACAGTAGGTTGAAAAAAAAATTTTTTTTTTTTAATATTAACACATACTACAACAGTGAAGGTTGAATTTGGTAGTACATAGTGCCTTTGTTAACTTAATTTTTTATATTTGACTTTGCGTTTTAAGCATTTTGCATCTGGATTGTCGGAGGGGCTGACATCTGTACAATCTGTTCGTTTAGTAAAGCTTTCATCTTCACTTGCTTGAACCTGCTTGAGTGGTAGCAGTCCAACAGCATACGGTATGTCGTTTCCCGATGTTTGCGTTTGAAGTAAGTCGTTGGCAGAACTCTGTTCATTTTCTTTATTGCTATCCCATTCTTCTTCAGTATCTCTGAAATTTGTATTTGATGGAATTGCGTCGACGTAACTATGATTTAGTGATAATTCACCTTCACTAGTTTCGCTTCCATCCACTTCTTTATTGATAATTATATCCCATTCCATTTCTTCCAGTGTTGATACAAAATTTTCATTTTGTTTTGATGTTTCAATTTTTTTATTTAGATTATTATTGTCAGCGTCGTACACATCCTTCAATGAACTAGTACTGTAATCAATTTGTGCTTCAAGTTCTTTAGTGGTACTTTCATCTAGAATGCTTGATTCATGAACAACGTTTATTTTGGTGTCTATATTTAGTAAATCTTTCATGATTTCATCTTGAACTTCTTTACTTTCTACCCTTTCAATACTTTCATAACTTCGTTTTTCAGTGGTGGGTTTTGGCGTCGACATTAAACAGTCGAATGAATCTTGTAATCTAAAGTCTTCAGTGTTTAATGAAGTAAACTGTTGAGTATCATTTAAATGGGATTCTTTAGAGTCTAAAAGCGACATGTTAAAGCTAGTATCTAAAGAAGAACTTGTAGGACAGAGCTGCTCCATAACTCTTGCATCGTTCAACTGTTGATCTTCGTAATATTTCTTTACATCATCGCTCATAGATTTTGTAAAAAAATGCATGTCATTATCTATGCAAGCAAAATCGTTAGTGTTACCATGATCTATAGGATTACGACTATCTTGAAGATTATGATCTAAAACTACATAATTTTGTTGGTCAGAAAATGATTCCAAGTTATCCGGTAAAATAGCGTTTAAACTATTAATAGCATCTTCATGAGAATTAATTTGCATGTTATCCTTGCTAAAGTTATTGTCGCAAGGGAAACTTTTACTGCTCATTAGCATTTCACCCCTTTCGATAGATTTAGATAGCTCATCTATACTTTTGATTTCACTTGGATCCGCAACCTTTTCTATAATATTCGGTTGTTCTATTACTTCGTATTGTATTTCACTGCTTTGAACCATATCAAGAAGAACTTGTTCATTCACATTTATATATGAACCATCTCCGGACTCAAATAGTATGGGTAAATCAGTCGGTAAGCCGGCATTTTTCAAAGCGTTAACATACTGAGACATCGCAGTACTGATACCGGTATTTGCTGATTCATTGTTAGAACTATTTACACGATGCGGGTAATTGGATGTTAGGGTTTCATTACCTATCGTGTGGTCCTTAGAGAATGCAATGTTCTGGTCTAAAGCATTAGAATTTACGGATTGATCCATATACATTAGGTCGCTATCAACGTTCATGAAGTTATGGCTTGATGAGGAGTCAGGATCGCATATGCTGTTGACCGCTTGCGACAGGCTAACACGATCCATGTAGTCCTATAAAAATATAAGAGAATAATAATCAAATGAACACTTCATTTAAAAATTAGTTTTTGTATTTGAATATATACTGCTACTCGTAAGTATTCACTATTTAACTCTTCACGACTGCATGTGTGGACAAGCAAACACGTAACATCCTAGATAAATCAACAATTATAACATGTATTCGTCATGTAATTGGCCCATCTGAATCACGTCACAAGTCTAATGTCTCGCGTGTAGGGTAATAAATAAACGTAGGCAGAGCCGACATCCTAAATAGCGTTCTGTGACATAATATAGTAAGTACTGTGCGGCGTCTTACGTCTGCGCAAGATGTGAACGTCCAGAAACTTAGGCGCGCGGTTTTAGTACTTACTAAACAGAAGTATTCTTGGTAATATTTGGAATCACGGTTAAATATGATCAGAACCTGCATATGTCTCGTCTGCAGATGCTTAAGTTGGTGGATTGCCTTGCGTGAGTCCTGTTCCCGTCGTAACAGGGCGCGTTCGGCTGCACGTCCGAGTGCGCTGGCCCCGTCCCACGTACCCGCTCTCTGTACACACCCCAAATTATTTTATAAATTATTTACCCTGACGAGACATTATTATTATATATATTATTTATTTATTTATCTACCTCCAGCTACCTTACTTGTGATTTTGAAGTCCCATATTAAAATATGTGCAAATATATGTCTACTTATTTGAACGTAATTTTCATTCGCTTCAACTTATAGCTCTTTGGAAAACCTACATGATAGTAAAATAAAAATGTATTTAGGTGAAATAGTAGGCATTGTAGTTAGGAATTTTTATGTTAAAATGTCTACAAAAACGTAGCGAATAATTAGTCATATCAAAATAAAAATAAAAGCGTCAAGTCTTCTATTTATTAAAATACAATAAAAACATAATTAAAAAAAAATGGTATTTTTAGGAAAACTAAACGCCCGAACAGGGACTTGAACCCTGGACCCTTGGATTAAAAGTCCAATGCTCTACCGACTGAGCTATCCGGGCTATATGAATTTTTCTAAAATGTAAGATTGGATAGGTTTAAATGATGTAATTTGATAAACTATAAATTTCGTTCCATATGTATGAAAATTTCACGTTTACTAATCATAAAGCCAATTGTAATAAAGCATTTTTACGTGACGAGCGACTCATACAATCTGGGTATCGGTGAAATAGCATTTCGAAAAATTATTCTTAGACCCTTCATTTTTCATAATTGAATTAAGCCATAATGTTATGTTAATTCGGTCGTAGTAAAAGCGCGGCTGTTAATGGACTGTTACTACCCCAGACTGAGTGAGTTGGAAACACACCGTCTATTTGTAGTACACACATCTTTCAGACTGCCACGCAAAACGTATATGTTATTTCTATGCATTAGATGGATCTGTGGAACTTCAACCATGCTATGGTTATTGTTTTTTTGATAAAATTACTTTACCCTAATACTAGGTCTGCCGCGGCGAGGCCGCACGGCGTGTAGTCCGTCCGAGTAGTCGACGCCTCCACTTGCAGTGTTGCTAGCTCCGTTCTCGATGTCAAACGGAATACGTACCACCATATCCTAATATTATTGGATAAATTAGGAAGTTGCCGAAAATAAATAATACCTACCTTATAATGGGCAATAGGTAATTGGAATTATATTGAAAAATTGAACTAGCCATAATTTTTGAATGTATTAAATTCCATAACGCATACGATTTTGTTGTCATTGACCACTCCTAAATTCTAATTCCTAAAAGAAGTTTCAAAAAGTTCTTATCCCAAGACCCCCATATTGTCTCTAATCGGTCGGTACTCGGTAAGTATTGCTACTTCTGCTGTGACAACGCGCTCGTCTCCTTAGTAGATATTGTACTGGTATAGTGAAATTAGTTACGATTGTTTGGACAAGAATATTCAATTTTACCATGTTTAACTAACATACGCACGGCGGGTATAGTAATGATTAAGCGTGTGAACGTAATGGCTTTCAAGGCGGTCTCGGAGTGAAGTTCAAATGAGCTATTAATTAATTTAGGTATTATTGAAATATATATATTTCTTCGTACGGATTGCAGAGAATATTTAAATTTTGATTAACAGAGTCATCCCTAACAAGAGCAACATTCATGGCTATAATCATTGCATTTTTGATCATCGAAAGTAACAGCAAGGAGTTTTGATAAAATAATTGTATCAACAATTAGAAAAGTACCTTGTTCGCTCGAGCTACAGTATCCGTGGATTGACTTGTATTTGGCAAAGGAACTGGTGCGAGCGGAGGTACCATATCATTATCCTTTTGGAAACCACAAAAACATTGTAAGTAATATACCTATATTTGTTTAAATTTTTATTGTTTTAATATCATGTCATATATAAATTATTCACTGTAAGACTACGACAGTTGTTTAGGCTATTTTTGATGTTGTTTAAAATGTTATTTGGGCAAACAATGTTACTGGCCTGAAGTCTTACCTGGGAATGTAGGTCTATAAGAGACTGAGGAGGCCGATTTATTACGACTGGTGGTGTAAAAACAGGCAGTTCACCTTAAAAGTTAAAAATTAATTCAATTTTATGCTTTCAATTACTAAATAACGTTTGGAACTTCCCCAAATACTTACTTTGATTAGTGATACCGAGTCCTTCTTTAGTTACTTTCGATAAACCTTTGATCTTCAAAAACTGTGCAGCAGACACTAATTCATCTAAGTTCTCTTCCAGGCATTGAGTTTTGCCACAATACATAAATTCCACCAAGGACTTAAGTACGCTGAAGCGCATTTTTAATATTATTAAGGGTTCACCGGCCTGTTTTTGTAAAACTTCCTAGAAGTTGAAAAATGCTTGTTTCGTTCAGAAAATAATTACGAATTATACACTTGTACAATTGTGCGTAGTTATATCGTATTCTATTTAATGTGAATATTTACCTGAAAGTAGGCACTACTGGCAGCAAGAACAGCTTTATGAACACGCAAAGTGTGAGAGCTACACATGAGTGTCATATCCACTAGTGATTGCATTTGCAGTAATTTCCCAAATCTTGACATCAAATGCTCCGAATAATCTTCATAATGAAGACTATATCGTATGGGAGCCATAGAGTATCAGTTACTTAGGATTGGTAAAAGAAACATGCAACCAAGTTACATTACAAGCTTAATAAATATGATGGGTGAAACAATTGAACTGTAGTAGCCATCAAAATTGACATTTAAAAATAATGGAACAATTGTAATATGCCAGGATGCAAATGCATGACGGAATAGATTCGAAATTTTAGACCTGCGTATTCTAATTAAAATTATGCAAGTATGCTTATAATTATGTTCAAGAAAATATATTATCTGACTAACCATATTAATTTGGAAATTTATGTAAACAAAATGTTTTTATTAATATCCTATGACCCGCCCAATGTTTTGTATAAAAAAAAAATGGTCTCCTTGACAAATTTGTTACAGTTTGAATCACAGAGTAAATATGTCAGGGGAAATATAAATTAAGGAAATCGCTACATTACTTTTGTGGCATTCGTTTATTATTTAAAAAATACAGAAAAAAAAATATGGAAACGTTAGAAAATGAATTTATTACAAATTTGTATTTTGCTCAAAATTTCAAATACATCAAGTGACAAAACGTTTACATAGGTAATTAAAACTTTAAATTGAGAAAAATATAAAATTATATCTATCACAGACTAATTAAGTACTGAAACTGGAGATGGTATACACATAGTACAGTACGGTAGTATTATTCGAGTTGTGCCATTCAATAGTTTTGTTACACCATGTGAGTTTCAACAAAATTTATTAAATTAAAAAAAAATGTGTAAAACATTCTTCAATATGGAATGTGACTCGGAATGCTTCGATTTGTTCATAAGGCACTTGGAACAAATACAATGAGATCATGTCACTATGATCGTACAATCATTTGAAACCACAAAACATCGAAACCTTAATTTGTTTTTTTTTGCAGTAACATTAATTAATACATTATCTTCACCATTCACGGAATCATTTAAAACTTATAAATCATGAAAAAAATTCGCAAGTAAGGAAACTTAAATTTGTGGATATAAGTAAATCTCAGAGAATCGATATATCAGAGCGATATTATATGGATACTGTAGGAAAAGTCGCGGGACATTCCGGTTAAACATCTATTATAAGACACCTACTAATAACGGAACGAATTAACATATCCGGACGACGTTCTCACAATATCCAAGCTATCACTTGAAATACAAATTTGTAACACCTCCAATACTTTTAGTATCGTTTTAGAAATCGTTTTTTATACAATAAAATACCTAGATATTACATTTTACCCTTACCTCCCTACGACGAAGCTCATAGACGCTGTGGCACAGCCGCAAAGCATTCGCGACCTTCACATCACCCAAATACTTATCGGAACACATTCTGATTATCTGAGATAGGAATCTACTTGTATCTAGATTAATTGTACGTTTAAAACAAAGTTGAACGCGGTACACGGCAATGTCCCTTTGAGGTAATCATTGTAAATTAGTCACATATTTGAAAGGTTACATGGAGCAAGTATGCAAATATTTCGGTTTACCTTTTAGTAGCGTAAAATTGGCATAGCTGGAATTTGAAGACCTTACTTTAGACGGTTACTTTATTACAGCGGTTACAATTCTTATCACAATGTTAAAACTCAGGCGGAAACATAAACAACAATAGTTTTTGTACCGATTACCTACGAGTACTAGATATGCACATTAACTGTAAGCATTATTACGATATTTAATTATTAACATTACCATAATGTACTTTTATATTGTCATACTAATACATCCAATTAGGTATAAAATTATATTCCATCCCAGATATGGCAGAACATAAATACAATAGTTACAGCCCTTGACTTCGATTAAGTGTTAAAACAAAATTTACATATTGATTTGTGTAGTATCCAATATTTATAAAAAAATATCCTTACAGACAGTTCATTTTCCGTTTCTTAATACTATTGTTCAAAATGATTGTTATGTTTGGTTAGTATAAGTTTACGAAAAGGAACGTTGAACTGCACATTTCACAACCTCGAGGTAAAACAGAACTTTTGGAAAGTCATAGACCAAATGATCAATCGATATTATCGAACCTATAGTGACCAAACATTCATTTGTTATATTACATATACTTTATAGTTACATAATAATTTGTTCTTGAAGAATAATAGTGCGAAGTATAGTTCAATAGATATCTATAAGTTTTTAACAGATTGACGTATTAATTGACAGCTATCGGCGGACAAAATAACAGATGCATCCTTAAGTAGTAGAAAATCGAAAATAGCGAGAGAATACATCGTTTAAGCAATTTTGTTCAAAGTAACAACATAAAAGCTTTGTCAAAAATAATATAAATAAGGATACGTATATATTTATATAGGTCAATTATATAATAAAATAATTGTAAGTAGGTATATGAACACTTTACATAATATGAGTAAATTTGTACAACAGGTACTATTATGTAGAAAAAATAGAGATTCATTTATAGAGATGGTTCAGTAAAACTAGACCATTGCCAGCGAAATTGCCCAAAATTTATTACTACAAATAAAAATATTATATATTTAAGGAAACAATTGAATTATCTTGTAAACAAATAAAAATGTCGACTCCTAAAGATTTGTCCTCAGGCAGCCGCCGTCTTGTCCATTTACTTTTAATAGAACTAATAATTGTGGAAGAAATTTTCCTTTAAGTTTTTACACGTAATTTGAATTGTATGTGTGAACCCATCATACACTTAATATGAAAATATGTTTAGTTATTATTCGTCATTAGTCAGACTTAACGGAATTAAACTGATTTTTTGAAACAAACTGAGCAATGGTCTGTTTTAAAGCATGATTACGTTAAGTCCTAATATTAAAAGCAAATTACAATATTTACATCGGCCGGCAGATACACCTCGCGAATATCTAATATACACATCGATTAATTACTAAATCGTACTTAGAGTTAAGCACGTTCAATTGTCGATCATCTTGAGGAAGTCATCCGG
>DWPT01002172.1:0-16750 GCA_018251895.1 Agathymus mariae mariae | reverse complement strand
ACCATAATATGAATAGTTCTTTTGCATGATTAAATTATAAAAGGTATATATATATATATTATATAACTTATAAAAGGTTAACTTATAACACGACAATTAGTCCAAGATTTGTAACTAAACTTATAGTTTATTTTACTATGACACGAATAATCGATTTTGACCCGATTAATTCTAATCAATTTTAATAAGACATGACCTCGATCAACGAAATTTGATCTAAGTATATGCAATATTTAAGTATCAGGCACAAAAAAATACATCAGATGATTTACAACTAAATAAACTGACTCACTTACCTTGGACATCTAACAGGGGATTAAAACGAAGTGGACCCAAGTAGAACACGAGGCTATTGCTGGAGTGTGACGTCACGGTGAGCGTGACGTGGCCTTCGTGGCAGGCCGGCGGTGATGAGTACATGGCCCAGCCGTCGCCATGAAACCCGATTGAGGTCTGTTCACAGTGAGGCCCGGACAGACCTTCGGGACACTCGCATTTGTCCGAGAATGGAGTTCCTAAAGGACAAAGAGCTTTGATAGTTTTTACGTCTATATATAATTAATGCACGTAATTTCTTGCTTCTACTATCGTTCCGAGAAGGTGCTATAGCATTGAGAATAAACGGCGAAAGTAACTCCTCAGCACATCTTATAAGACTTATGTTAACTGTTAGCATAATAAAAGAAAGCGGCTGAAAACAGAAGGACAAAAGTTAGTCTATTTTATCTATACTTATCTACATATGCTGGTTCATCTTTAGATTGTCGACCATAACGATTGAAATATTGTTTCATTTCAAATATTTTTTTACTGATAATACTAAAAACGGTCAATAGCTCAAAAATAGAAAAAAAAGGAAATTGGCTGACAAGCAGAGAAAACTGTATTGACCTCTTTAATTTATGATTTTATTCGAATATATTAGCGGACCCGTCAGGCGTTTTCTTGCTATAACAATTTCCCGGAACTGGACCACCTTCTACCGGGTCCTACTGATCTTAAATAAGTTCAGCCACTCAGTAGGAGATCAGTGACATACACAAGTACATACGAATTTTATGTATAACGACCAGCTGGCTCGATAGATGTTTTCTGCAGAATATTCCCGGAACCCGATTGCGGAAGTATCCAGGGATCCATTTAATTATATACAAAATGTCCGTAAAATCAATCCAGCCGATTAGGAATTCAGTTGTATGCACATGGACAGAAGACTCATTTATTTTAAACAGAAGAATTTGGCTAAATAATACCTCCATTCTAGCAGATGAGCGGTTCCTCCACATCGCAAGTACACTCAGATTCCACCCTCGCTGATACACCGACAAAGCTCGTGGTATTGGTGTAAACGGACAACGGGACGTTATTCTTCATCAGGACATTGCGGCAGGAATCCTCACACTGCTCCTTCTCGATGAGGCACTCGTCGATTTTCACCATGTATATCTTCGCTTGGAGTTCCTCTTCAAGCTACAAGGGTACCGAAGAATTTGTTAAGACTTCGATTTACGATACGCATAACTTTAGTAATACATTCGATTTTCGATTGTTACGATACTGAGTGATTATCTAAACGGATAATGGTATTCCATTGAACTAATGATTTTAATTCCCTGTTTCATTTTTTATTTATCGAGTTTCGTTTAAGCATATGTATTAAAAATGTAATGTTTAAAAAAAAACTAATTGATATTTATCGTTACAGCGTGGAATAACAAAATTGAAAATAGTAAACAAGCCCAGTAGTGGGCTAGCTATGGGTTGTTAAAAATCATGATCAGAACATTCGTTAAACATCACACGTAAGAACCCCAATGTCAGCCCGTAATCTGTTCAACGAATGTTGTTCAATAATCGAATATGATTATATGTACATATAATATTGGTTCCAAATCGATGGGCTTGAACGTAAATTTATTGTTTCAGAGGTACTATCTTAAAACGACTAGTCTGTTAAAAATGCTCATAAATAAATCTATACTAATACTATAGAGTGTCAATTTTGTCAGTTTGTGTTTATGCCGAAGGTAATCTTCGTAACCACGGCACCTATTTGAAAAGTTATTTTATCACTTGCAAGATACATTATTCTTGATGGTTTGGCAGTAAAAATAATTAATTGTTAATCCTGAACTATATCGGGACGTGCCACTAGTAATATAAACCTAATATTCGTATTGACGTCGGTAAAGATATGATATACATATACAATTGGTTTCTTTATCGTTTACTGTATTAGTTAGACGGTTATTGTCTTATGTAATTTCCTTATGAAATTACATGCAAATATGTCTTGTCAAATGAGATCGCCAACTTATTTCTCATCCGGTTTAAGAAATATTCGATTATCCTTTTCCTGTACCAATCAATAAAAATAAAAGAATGCCTTACTTTGCTACACAGACTTTTCAAGTGGAGATCGTAAATATATATATTTTTTTGCATTTCATTGTGATCTCTCGCAATACTATGTTACAATTAAAACCTCACCTTCTCCTGTATACCGATGACCATACTGTCGAGTTTCTCCGCCGGGTAGTACGGAGAGCCGTGCGCTGAGAACCGGACGTCGAGAAACGCGTCCTTCACCGTCAGCTTGTTGAACACGGTGAATACGTCCACGTTGTCTATCGACGTGTTGTATAGATCTGCCAGTCGTCGGTTCAGCTTGTCTTTCTTGCTTGTACCCTGATGGAACAGACACCGTTACATTGTCATTCTAGATCTGCGCTGTGGCTGTCGATCAGAAGATTTTTTTTATTCCAATAAATTCTTGCTGCTAATATCAAGTGAAGTGTTGATTACACTTATTATAATGCCATGCTCACATGGTAAGTGTTTATAAGTAAAACTATTACGGTAAACACGCAAGAGACGAATCGCACTAAACAGCTGCTGTGGCGGTGAGCGTCCGCACTGATATTCTGTGCGAACCATTTAATCCGACCAATCTGAATCGAAAACCAAAGAGGACGATTAGCCCACGTTCCACCACAATGGTCAAGTTAGTAGAATCCATCTTGCAGGTTTCGTTATCGCGTGATAATTCATTCAAATATAATTTAGAAAATTTTCGGACGCCAAAAGTGTATAAGAACGGAGACGGTTTATTATATCATGTTATATATGAGATGCAGTGACCACTTTTTATGTAAATAACGGACAAATGCGCAATTAGGCTACGAAATCGTATATAGTATCTATAGCCAACGGCACCATCAACTTGGCAATGTCCAAGAAGGAAGCCTGGAGTCTACTAAACACATCAGAAATACGTCAGTGAGAAAATACCGGGAATCGTAACACAGATAAACTCAAAATTTGATGTGAAAATCTGAAAATAAATAGATTTTCTACCCCACCTACCGAAGTATTACATCAAATTGATTTAGTTGATGGTGCGATCGCGTGCTAGCGTGCGTGACGCGCGTATGCTTTTGAAATAAAATTCTCACATATTTTGGGACTTAAGTAAATAAAATAACGTCGCGTTTTGTTTTAATTGTCTTTGAAGGTGAGACGGGCAAATGCGGAAATCGTTACCTGGATTGAATTCTAATGCGTACTTTATTCCTTATTGAATGAATATGTTAAAATAATTGAAATTCGTTCAAACCTAAATAAAGTTTGGGTGTTATAACGGTGATTTCAAATTCGGTCAGACGTCCGAGCAAGGATAGCACAGAAAATTGATCTATTTGAATGTGGCTAGTTTTACTGCCACCAGTAGAACTTCAACAAGACTTAATTGCTGACGGTATCAACTGCGACCGACGTAATATAATATATCCTCCGAGGAACGGAAGCTCAAAAACTTTGTTACTCGTAACCCACGCAACTTTTGACCGCGACCAAGTTGCTGAACTTAACTATGTTACTCTGAGTTGATAAAAGTTATGAATTGAAATTGTTGGAAATATATATTTTTTATGTTTTAGCCGACAAGCGAGCAGACGAACCACGTGATGGTCACCGTCGCCCATGGACATCAGCAAGACCAGAGGCATCATTGATGCGTTGTCGGTCAGGAAATTAGAAGAAGTTAAGAAAGAAAATATGTAAAAAGATCTAATAAAAACAAACATTCATCAATCATCGTAGACTTTAAGTAGTACAAATTTCAAAAATATTACACACTTACATCAGGTTCGGGAACAATGAACTCTTCGGCGGTGATATTGATGAAGCGTATCGAGCCAGATTTATCCACGGCCTCTTCGGGTATCTCTTTATTGGTGACATTGACTGTTGCCTCCACCCAATGGAACGGCACTATTGGTTCGTTTTCCTCTGTCACCTACAACAAAGGAATAATTTGGATATAGGTGAAAGGCGAGCAGCGTGTGCTCAGAATCACTTGTATTGCGGACGTAAGTAAGCTTAAATGTAAAAGTCAAAAGTATTGTCTCGAAGATTAACTATAACTGGCAGTAGCCCTTACCACAAGTGGTCTGAGATCCGATTGCCGGAGTTGCAGTTAAGTGTTTCAGAGTTTTGCATGTTTGTGATCTCTTAATCCATTCTACGTGAGACTCGGGGAATCCTACTGAGGATGACTTTTGAGCGTTTATCCGTAAAGTTCCATCTATTAGGTTATCTAAGTTAATCAAACAATATTCCATGTCTTTTCAAATTCATGGTTGTTTGGAGGCAATCGTTCTAATCTATAAGGCTGCTTTTAATCTCAAAGCAACTGATTCTGAACAACCTGACACTAAATATTTATAAATTTGTTGTTATTTAATTTTTACTTGATAGTGTATTGTGATTTACCCAAAGTTTGAGTATTTGATATCTTTGCTTCTTATTCTTAGTCTCGTGGGCACCTATTTTCGTTACAACCGCTGCTAAGAAACATTTTAACGCTTACAAGTTGGCAAGTTTCCAAGCCCAGCAGAGGGACATCGAAGACACCAGCCAAACCATTCTTCTTATTTATTCAATAAGTTTTAATTTATCACTAAAACTCCAAGAAAATCCTTAGTAATTTTACTGTTTAAACCTGCAAATTCTGCAGCATTCCAGGTCTTTTGAGGAAGCAGTGCCGCAGCGAATTTCCGACATTTCATTATTAAGTCACCGCAATCCAAAACCCTGGAGAGACATCGCAAACATAAATAGAGCTTGCGAACTCTTTCCTTGTCTAAATACATTATTAAAGTAACCAAGATTATAGTGGCAGCTTGCAAAGTCAGCTTAAGTTGATAATGCAATCTTCTGATTGTATAACTGGAGTACAATTTGCCAGGCTTTGAAATATACGAAGACGACTTATAAGGATGTGTCTTATCTTACATAAGTTGTACTACTAGATTACGTACTTACTAGATTACGTCACACATGATATATCTAGATATACTGTCTCATTCGCTGTGCGGTAATTAAAATAAGTATTTTTTTTGGCATATTTCGCGACATAGTCGATTTTTATGCTGAACGTTATCAACATACATTCAAGCTTCAAGGGGGACAGAAAGAGATGTATCCGATCAGATATTACTAGACCAGCAATATATAGAATTTTATGTTCGTAAGAACTAAAAATTACGAAGTACAATGAGTGTATGTTGCATTACGTACAGTGAAGGATACCTTGGTTGGAGAGAGTATCGTATAGGATTCATTTTACCACCAATAAAAATATCTTTAAAAGACATAAAGACTGCGTACACGAACAATTTATTTTTTATCTATCAGACATAAAAGTCCCTACATTATTTTTAATCGTAATCAATTCATAATTTTATCAGTTTATTACACTTAATATAATAAAACTTAGAGATACATTTTGATTGCGTGTCACAGGTCCGTACATTGTGATACTTACATTGAATCTGAGCAGATACGTGCCGTTCGGGGTACCCTCCTTCATCGTTATCATGCCAGTGTTGCTATGTACGTCAAAGTACGGGCTTCTCTGTTCGTAGGACGGCAACCACATGAACCTCTTGTCCGGTAAGTCCCAGTCATCGGGATCGTCGACGAACACCCGTCCGATTTCTGTGTCGGGCGCTTCGCCCTGGAAACAAATAAACAACTAAAAATTGGAACTATAATTTGATTGTTTTTTATATAAATGTGTAATATAACCGATTTAAATGTGTCAAATAGGACTGACTTTAACGGTAAAAAAACTATCAGGTGTTGGGGTGTTATCTCATAAATACAACGAAAATATATTAGAAACGTGCAAAATAAACGCAATATATAAACATCTTTAATGTTCTCATATCTCGTGGAAATAGCGAACAGTTTTCATTCGTAGCAAGATTTGCATTGCATCGTTTTTTAATATCCACTATTTTGTACATTAAAATATTTTTATGATACCGTTTTATTTCTCGAAACACGAAGATTGAAAACTATAGTCGAATAGCAGCAGAGTCAAATAAATGGTCGAAAACTTTGAAATAATCAAGTGTAACGCGTAGACTCTTTGGTGCCAAAACTCTAATGGAGAACCGACGCGAGCTCAGTGACGTATTAATTTTGTTCCAGAGCTGACACTGTTTTGTACTGTCAAATTTTAAAAAGTTGTTTTAAAAGATGTGTTGAGGAGTTTCTTCCGCCGTTTCTTCTCCTCAATGTTAAAACACCTTTTCGAAACGGTATTATAAGCAACAAATGACGTGCATAAGTTTATTTACAGAATACCTACATGATTAAATGATTTTCAATTTGAATAAAACATGAATTTGTTAAAATTATGATAAAAAGGTGACAAAAAAGAATGGAATATCTTTTTTCCTGTAAGTTTAACAATTATTAGTACTTTACCAGTATTGCATAGTGCAGTAATTTATCAGTATTATAAGAGATGGCGTCGACTATTTGGTAGCTACACAGTGAAAAAATGTTGATGAATAGATATGGCCGTTCACCATATCATCACATCGATGGTTTCACGACGCGACGCAACAGAAGTCACAATCGATTCATCGAATTGACAAATAGTATTGTCGAAATAAATCAACGAGACACTTTGTTCTATGACGAGACGTTTTAGCATTGGAAAGGTCAAATACATTTTTATAAATGACGGTAGCGGGTAACAAATATACAGAAACATTCAATCATCGGAATCGACATGAGAATACTCCGAAACGTAACAAATTTCCAGCTGAATAAACAGTCTTTAATAACGAAACGCATTGACCACTTTAATTTCAATGCAATACCTGTTACTGAATAGTAATATCGAGGTGAGCTGTCTCTTGCTCGAATGGCTCGGCTCCGGATTAATCTCGCTCATCACAAAGGGTCCGATTACATCCCGAGTTGGTTAAATGTATTGGAAAATTAACAGTCACCTGCCAGATCCGGCAGGGCATCATCACATATATGCGAATGAACGATATTACTAGGGACAAACTTTGGGGTGGATTGGGGCTAAATAAGTAAAATTTATTTTCGAGGTGTAAGAAGCTCCATTGATTTTTGAGTCCAAGCAAACCTCCACTGAAAAATGGTTGAGGCTCTTCCTGACACTTCACATTTTTAGGATTTCTAGTTAAGTGGGTAGATTTTAGAAACGGTGCAGTCATCGAAGAAGCCTGTAATCAGTGTCTTTGTCGATTATAACCAGGCAAAATAAAAATTTAATCCTAAGTGAAATGGTGTTATTGAGTTTCTAATGCAGTGAATTGATATTTCTGATTGATACCTGCAACTGTAATCTTCCGCAATAAACATTATTTAGTGGTATATAGCCAGTATCAGTAACATTTTATTGGATGTCTTTTTTGTTGCCCGAGTAACGTCTACGTCACTCATTGAGTAGGATTGCGTCTTATGTCAAGGTTTAGTTAAAAATTAAGGCGGATAACCATTTTTGTTCGATTAATTTCTATTTCTGCATTTGATACTTTAAAACTACACAATAGAATTTTTGACGTTCATCATTTAAAGACTTTCTTCTAAAAGCTGTATTTATTTATATATTACTTACAGGGTAATGACTAATCTAGGTATATATTCTTAAAAGAAAGTTGTGACAAATGTCTCCAAATATATTCACTATGTGTATGATGTACATACAAGTAAAATAAAAGTTTTGAAGGCGTCTATATTTTTAAGTGTTTTATCTTTATAGTTCCAGCTTTGTCGTTATTCAGTATATTGGGGAGACGAAGTTCGTCGATAGACATTAATAGTTTGGTCGCATGTATATCATACAAATTGAAAAGATGATATAGAAACGAGTAATTACAAATTACGTGTTATCAGTGGAATGAAAACAGTTTGTTATCAACTTATTAAAGTTATATTTTAGTACTTTGGAATGTTTTCATTTCCAAAAATTCGTCACTTACAGTCACACACAAACTTTTGCATATTTTATTTCAGGTATGGACACTTTTAAGGTCCTTGCTACCTACCACCTAAAGTATGTTGTGGTAAGTAATGGATACAAACACATGGTCACAAACACCCAAGATAAAAGTCTCTCTGTCTCTGGGAGGATTAGACACTCTCTCGGCAGACATGGTCTGACTGAGCTACAGGCTCGATAGTAAGTAAGTTACGTGCAAGACGTTACGTGATCGACAGGGTTATTACATAATACAAAATAATATTATAAGAAAATAAATAATTATACCGTACGCACGTGCGTCGTTTATCTCATAAGAAGAAGTGTTTACTGTTATATGCTATTTAGTACTTTATATACTTAAAACATCTGATCTGTAGTTGATACCATATCGTCTCATACCTTTATATAAAATATTTGATAAGCTTTTATTGATTTTAAGAGCAATTTCTCTTACAAAAGTGCTTCAAGACATTAAGACATACAAAAGTTTTATTAATCTTCATCAGTTTAATAGACCTTCAACGACCATCACTGTATATAAGATATATTAATCGGTCGGGTAAAGTAGATAAACGTTAATTTGCCGATTGTTTGATATAATAAAGTATATATTAACAAAATGTAATAGTAAAAAACTAAATTCGCTATCAAAATCATTTCTGAAGGGTATTTAAAGGAACGTATTAGTACCCATAATAACAACGATGTTATTGAGATTTCTTTACTATTGAAACATTGTCTTCACGTATTTATTTCATTATTCATAAAAACCAGTATTTTCAAACCATTCCGAGAACTATTTGCTTAGATAATAGCAAAATGTTTTTAAACAGATCTAGAGTTTCTAAACAATATTAAGGTAATTAGTACTTATTTACTTCGTTTATTCGTTACGATGGTTGTTTTGGTCCAATGTTATTTTTCATAGTATCGCACAGTGTGCAATATAAAAATTATCTTGTTTACTAATTTTTACATCAATAATTAACTAATACAAAATTAACCAAACATGAATATCACTAGGACCAAAGTTGACAGCTATTTTGTCTCACAGATATCGAAATCCAAATACAGAGGGAACATGTTTGTGATGACGCCACAGCGGCACTACTGCCTCAGTTCGCGTCTGTCGAGCGTGAATTACACAGAATAGGTCCCTTGTACCTGTTTGGAACCGATCACGAACGTTGAAGTGCGAGAATGCCTATGTTCTGCAACGCTACGCAGCACTGACTATCTTAATTGTCATCAACTTTACACTAGGTCAAGCAAAGAATGAAAAAAAAAAGTAATAAAGTAATAAATTTCGCAAAATTTGACATAATATAGATCTCATTCCATAGAAATATAATATTTACCGAGCACAAATAAGTTACAAAATATATTTAGTGTGATAATGTATCAAACTAAAATAACACGTGTAAATCCAATTTCCTATCAGAATAAAGTAATTTTAAAATCAACGCCAATAACGTAGTAATGTAATTTATTTTTCATTATTACTTGCAATCATTGTGGTTTAATTTAATGAAACTCCAACAGGTCTGGAACATCAGGGAAAATTTATATGTATTGTTAAATCGTTATTTTCATTGAAACGTTAATAATTTAGTTTACGTAAATCTATACAAGTTCATTTGCATAGTTTTCTATTAGGCAGTTGTGCTAGATTTGCTGTGGGCCGCAAAACTATTCCTTCAACAAAAATATGTAAAATACGAAGCTATGAGAACATACTGAATACGAATCTTGTTCGTATCTATAGTTCAGCGAAGTTAGATGCGTATTTAGATTTAATTACCACTTGTTTCGGTAAAGGAAAACATCTTCATCATTCATTAAATAAAATAATAAATAAACGTTTACACACTCACGCCCGCGCAATAGGATTCCCTGTGTTGCGGGTGGCGTGGACATGCACACATATGACATCACATATTCTTATTAGTGTGAGAAGTTTGTATATCCCCACTTGATTAGCTTGTTTGAATTGGACTTTTACTTGTGCACCCTGCAACACAAACCCAGCAGTAGATTCACAGGTCGTAACGGTGCATTGTATCACATCCAAACACGATTACATCGAACATGATTACATCCAAAACACGAAGTCGCTTTTAAAACCATCATGAAAAAATTCAGATTGAAAGCCGTTGGAGCCGCAATGAATGTACTCTTGTTTGCAAGCTGTAAACAATTTTACGATTTTTCAGTCGAGTTGCGGTCGTATACCAGAAATAAAGCCTTCACTGTCGAATTACGATTTTGTATGTACCCCGTGTTCGCCATTGTTCGTTTACATGTTATGAACCAAATGTTTAATACGTCATTATTGATAGTGCCCTGGCATTTAAATAACTGATTGAGCGTAAAGCATGCGCGGTCCATCATTCGTTATTTAAATCGTGATGTAGTTTACTATATCGCGCGGTTAGATGGCGCTGATTTTTCAGGTTATGTAAGAAAAGTACTTGATTCAGCCAACATGATATTAAGACTCCGACTATAAAGAGAAAAATCTATCACCGGTTCAATCCATTCCTCCCACTGTTGGGCTGTAGTCTCTACTAACAATAGGAAAGGTTAAAGTCATAATACGCCGCACTGGCTAAGTGTGGACTGGTTGATTTGAGAATTCTTAGGTAAGCAGGTTTTCTCGCGATATTTCCCTTCACCAAACCTTAGCTAGCTATTTAACTTCAATAATAAGATGTGCATGCGAGATTTGAACTCGAGTCTCTTGTGTGGGAGCCCGATATTCCACCTAGTAGGGGACCACTACGATAACCTTATCTGGTTATCTTACACTATATAGATATTGTTGATACGTTTATTTGTGAATAATCAAGTAATTTCTAAATTTAACCGTAAGAATAAGATGGTATTAAGACATTACACTGATATTGCAACAAATACAATAACGTCGAAACGTTGAAAAACCAATCAAAACTAGTCATAGGATGGTTACACCCAGTTTGTACTGTCTTTCCGCATAGAGCGACGGTTCAGGATTCGATTTTGGACCGGGATAAACATTTAAGTGACAGTTGAATGTTTGTTTTCGGGTCGTGCGTGTTGATTTTGTTATTTATGTGTGTTAAAACACCAATGTGAACTTTTGTTCAGACATTATGAACACAGTCCTATAAGTGAATTGGTCCACGACATATACGGAGTCAACTGGTACTCCACAATGTATATTGGTTGGATCTTTTTGTCATGTGAACTGTATTTAACGGTATTTTTTTTTCCTCAAATGCTCAGAAATCACGTAAAACGGAAGCGGACGACGAAGAGGAGGCGGAATGAAGATGGTTCATTGAGTGAAAGTGGTAAGTTTTTGAAATATAGAGGTGTAAAGTGTGAAAATTCTAAAATTCTATGAAGAAACGAAAATTGCTTATAAAATGGTAAGTTTTCAGCGGATTTACTTGAAAATAGATTTAAAACGTATGCAGTCGGATCAGATAATTGCGAACAGAAGATGACAGCGAAGTAATGTTGCCTATGTCTCTAATTAGCCTTACTTTATGAATGTTTTAAGTAATGTAAGTTGGTTAGCCCAAGACAAACAGACCCGACCGTAGCGATAATACAGTGTTTTATAATAATATATGGCTATTAAAATGTTAATTTTGAGACCATAATGAAAGTGGGTTTAGTGCGGTGCGTACGTACCCGTAAACAGGGATTACGTTTTTTACTGCCGCGCCCCGATTTCGCTAACTTGCGAGGTTAGCCCATAGAATAAAAACATCGCAGTAGTTGATTATCGTTGTAAGTTGCACGGTGTAAGCAAACCACTGAAGGCACAGGTTTTTTTCACCTAAATCTGCATCAAATGCATAATAAAATACTTGTGTTCATTTGACGGACCGAAAACGACCGGCTGCGTCTTACGCAAAGAGAGAAAGAATAGTAATGAAATTTTGCCACAATTATTACTAAGTAATTATTATTAAGTAAGACAGAAAATAGACAATTTAATACAAATACCAATTACCGAAGCAAGCGATAGAGAGAAAGAAAGGATACATGTTTAACATTTTAAATTTAATGTAAATATGTTAGCATATAACTTACTCTTCAATATTGTTAAATCCACCTTTTGTTTCAGTTGTGAGACAATTGAGATATATTAATGTTATATTTAAATAAATACAAATCTACAAATCGACACTTCAAAGGAATAGATATCATGATCAGTTACTGTAATAGATATCGGTGGATCACAGGTTCATCTAAAGAAAGCATGGCGGCTGATTGATGTACTGGAAAAATGTTTAATCTATGACCATATTCTGGATAAAGTATATTTAGGAGCTTCCGCATGAAATTTACTATGTGGAATTCATGAACACGCTGCCTGCAAATCGCTTACAATCTTTGGAAGTAATTTGGCAATGTTCAAGTCACGTTGTATTGTGAAACTCAGTTTTGGAATTTTCATTATGATATACAAGAAATTGTATATGATATATAAGACTGAAATACAAGTGTATTTGCTGACGATTCGTAAATATGCGAAAAAGCGACAAAGGAACAGGACAGGTCACGCAATGGAAAATATTCACATCCGCTTATGGACGTCCATAGAACCGTCCACATACAAGAAATATTTTCTGTTGTTACACTGCTAGCTAAGTAAAGAACTACTACACTAGATTGTCGGAATTGTTTTAAGACCAGCGATCTCCAACGAGAAGGACGGTTCACCGTAGTCTCCTCCGTTAGTGCAAAAGAACAACAAGATAGATTGAATATTTTGGGACTCGTAAAAGCAGCGAACCTCTTTTAACGCTTAAACTATGATTGAATCTATAGTATTTAAAATGCCAAAAAAGCTGGAGGACTTAGTCATTGTCATCATTGATATGAATTAATAAATTATACTAGGACACTTCTTCGATACAGTCAATCAACATAGACGTCCAGATACGGCAATCGTGCAGGAGACGTGGAGTGAGAAGCGATTTCGGATTACTAGCAGTTTGGGGGAAAAGCACCTGAGGTTGTTTTTTTTTTGTCACAATGTAATTTTGTCATTTTAATAACCCTAGACGCACAAAATGACGCACAGTCCAGGCAACTTTAGCTTTGTTACTTCTTAATTTTAGTAACGACATGAGTCCCCGGGATACGGTAACTAGTTATAAGGAGCCGAACCTTGTGGCGAAAAATAAAGTAAGATTACATTCGACACAAGCCCGTTGAAACTTGCGCCAACCAGGAGTATTGGGTAGGAATATTCGTCAGAATTAGCAATTTATAATTATCGTAGCGATGTAAATTTGGAAACAAATACATAAACGTAAATCGATGAAGAGTAACATATAGAATTTGATGACAATACGTATATAAAAAGATTGATACTCGTATCTCGGCGTGTTTTGACTTGATACCTTTACAATTCCCGAAAAGGGGTATGAAGCGTCTCTACAACACCCAACAACTACGATGCGGCATTTCAAAATTACGACATCAGCGCTTTCCACATACAAACGACAGACTTATATACACCTAACAATCGGTGCATGGCCGTTTCCCAAACTGAATCAACTAGACTGCAAATATGTGTGCATGTGTAACAATTATTGTGTCCAGTATAATATTGAATATTAAAATTAAATAAATCTACGTAATAAATTAAAGAAATCACAGAAGAAAGCCTTCGCATAGATAGAATTAATGAAGCGGACGAGAAAAAATATGTAATGAAGTTAAAACAAAATGACGAAAACGTAATTTCGTTTCGTGAGTGAAACAAAATTTAAGAAATTATAAAGAAGATTAACTCCCAAATTACCATTTTGTAGGAGATTGTTTTTTTGTTTATGAACTAACGGTACACCTGATGTTGTCTGAAGCGGATATCCGCAACTAGGTCCTTTAGCAACGTGTTGTCGATCAGGTGGGAAAGAATCAATTCCTTTACCACTGGCAACTTTTGCAATCGAAACGTATTGAAAACATTTCACCAGTTATGTGTATAAGAACAAGGTGATAACAGTGCAGGTGAATGCTAATGAAGAGTGTTTGGTCTCATGGATTGACAGACTTCCTCACACCTAAATATTTATGGCTAACAATTTACCTAAATTCACACGACAAAGTGTACATTAAATAATATTACCACAATATTATTAAACGTGCTAATATATCTGTCAAGCAAAAGGTCAGGGGATCGATATCCAGCTGTAAATTACATTTAAATTGCAGATTGCCCATACCTCTGGCACGCAACTCAGTACTTACATAGTATCTCCAGCTGTATATTTCATGGAAGTACGTTTCCGTCTGAGAGCATTAAGGAAAGATTTGAATATTAGCAACCACTATATAGTACAAAATAGCAAATATACCATAGCGAATATACACAGTAATATAATATACATAATGTTTCGATACAAGACCTTCTATTATACACTAAAAATAAAAAGATATAAATAGCGTCTGACTTATAATTTTGTCGTGGTTGAACTGGCGTATCGGAGGTTCACACAATTTTGACAAAAAATTTAATTAGCCGAGATAATTTGAACCGAAAAATTTGGAGATACTTTGTTATCAAAAGTATGAAGTCAATCTAAATATTTGAGTACAAAATTTCCCATTACTCGCTATAAAATATTTTTAAGTGACATATTGAGTGTTAAATTAATTAGTTGGCGCATTTTGATATTAAAATATGTTGATGCTGACGCGCCCATATCTGAAGGGATGTTAATGGAATCACTAATGTTTAAGGGCAATATTCAAAATGTAACTCCGTATAATGTATACTTGTGTATATAATGTTAAATATACTTTACTCGGTAAACGCTTCACATGTTTCATTGTAATCAAACATAACAAGTAATTGATTCGTAGCGTAGCGTAAAAGAACTTTGCAGCAATAATTTAAACGTATTACCCGTATTACTAATATATATATTGTTAATGAAATAGCCAAGCATACATATTGTATTACAGGATATGTGGAGGCCAAGCGTAAATGTGTTAGATATATAATTTAGTTCTTCGGATACTTAACAAAGCTATGATATGATGATATACACTGATGTATACATATGATGACCAGTTGACACAATGCAAAGTATTTATAAGTGACACGGCGAATTTATCAATGTACAATGTTTTAAAGTTATCCTAGTGCAAAGCGACGTAGTAACTTTTTATATCAAATAAAAAATAGAGGTAGTAATAATGGTATACATTAAGGCACAATAAAATTACAGTAGAAAAGTGAATAGGGACACATTAATAATATACAAGCGGCCCGTGCCGATTCGTTCGGGTCGAACAATACAAGATATAGCCTATGTCCATCCGGTATAATGTACCATTCAAATGGTAAAAAAATTGTTTCAAATAAGTGCCGTAGTTCCTTCTTCCGCATACAAAAAAACAAGAAATTCGGACTCTCTCTTCATTATATTAGTATAGAGTACATTACTTTGTTCTTAATCTCATGGAAAAATTCCCTAATTTAATGGGATTTTTAAGTATTGTTAATTTTAATATAAAGCAGTGATTTTAATGGCTTGTTGGAAATGAATAAAGACTATGAATACCAAGATCATATCTTGATAAATTTTCATCAGATATCCGCTGGCTTGCCTAAAACATTTTAATTGCCTATTAAAATATAAAGAGAAATACATAAATACATACAAATTTAACTAGAGTTTATAGTATCCTTGTTCAACCAGGTTAGTTACAAGTTATGAGTTAGAATTGTCTGCTTACCTTATAATTATAGACAAAGATGTTGCTATGGCCAGGTGACATGGGATTGTCGTTTCTATCCCCGATGACCACGACGAGAATGGAGACGCCGGTCAGTCTTGGAGTACCGGAATCGGTGATGGCTACCGGTATCTTATACTTCTTGCGTTGTTCCCGATCAAAGGATACTAGAGTTGAGAGTATGTTGCCTATTGAACAATAAAAACAATCCATTGGTTACAATAACATATAAAACTAAAATATATGACGGCGCTCGGCTAGCAGCGACATCTATAAGTAAAAGGATAGACAAGAGATACAGTAACATCCGATTTATCCTCTGTGTTTATGTGAGCTGAGCAGTTAATACGAGCCTAGGCGTATAAACTGCGAGAGCGCAGTTCTAGAAATGTTAAGGCTCATCCCTCTGTTAGTATTCATCCTTGTGATTCAGTGTTGATTTTGAGCGGATGTTTCCTAGGCAGCACCGCTAGCATCGGATTAAGGCTTAGAAGCCGCTGGGCCAAAGCCAAGCACAGGTGGTGTGTAGTGAGTAGGCACCAAGGTCCATCGTGAGTCCCACATAACCAAAGCAGCTGGCTGCGTTGGAATGCATGAGCATTCACCACTTCCCTCCCGCATATCTTCGGGGGGTGGCCCTTTCTCCTTGCTTTAGCGCAAAAAAACAATTTAAACAAATTATTTTTC
>DWPT01002171.1:0-16750 GCA_018251895.1 Agathymus mariae mariae | reverse complement strand
GTATGAATTTAGATATTCCAAAGATAGCAGGAAATCTTCATGGTATAGGGAAAGGGGAATTGTTTTACTCCAAATTTAACGCGTGCGGGCCACGGGCAGTAATGAATAAATCAGAACTACTGAATCGATTTTAATCATTTTTTCAGTGAGTGACATAGGCTATATATGTTATACCCGTGCGAAGCCAGAGCGAGCCGCTATGTTTTTATATACAACGTTCACAGTTTTTCTGTAGTGTATTTAGTATCAGCATTGCATCCGTGCGAAGCCGGGGCGGGTCGCTAGTAAGTGATAAAACAAAAGTGATTGATATTGTTTAACGTTTTTAAAATTACATCGGACGCGACAGTGCCACTCAATGGCTTCATCGTCGACGCATGAACGCGAAGCCTCGTAATAAAGGGATGAGCAACAAGATATTATACGGACGGATGCTTAAATAAGGGATAAATATTTTCATGACAAGAGTTTTAATAATATCTACTTAATTTATCTATATTGATACTACAAAAATAGGGTTCGAATTTTGAGTTTGTGTGTACGCGAAGGTTAAGCTACGGAGCCAGGTAAGCTATTTGAAATATTACCATTGGCAACATCAATAGTTGTTCAACCCACACAAAGTCGAAAATTGAAATAATAATCATTCTTATATTGTCATTATTTTGATTCGATTTTAAATTGTTTATTATAAACGCAGTTGTTACGTCTATGATAACGTCGATCAATAAAATAAATTATAACTTATAGTTAGAACCTCGAGATGCATGGTACCAAATGATAATAGGGATTGAAAAAATATATTGTGTGATTAGGCATTCTGTTTGGTTAGTAAAACAGACTGGCAGGGCCAGCCTCACATGTCACGCACCAAATCTCGCTGGTTTGTGTAAATAGTGTCATTGCGTTAATGTATTGTTCCAATATTCAGACGTACATCTGAAAGGGTGTAGTAATTTGTTATATTATAGCCACGATATTGTAATTGAAATTCGTCATATATCTTGGCCTTCTATGTACGAGTGTTTGTCTGAAAACGCTATAAAATTAAATATGAAATAATTTTAAAAATAATTATCGACGTATTTAATGATAGATTTAATTAATTCCAAAATTTTTTAATCTCTTGTTCAACTTTAATTAATCTAACGCTTTTATAAAGTCTCTTTGTATAGTTGTTTATTTTGTCACGTTCACATAAATTTAAAAATTTTGGATTCGTGTTTATTCTTACATACTCTTCATACGTCTTCTTTTATAAATGTACCCAATAATCCTGACAATGGTATTATAATGAGCAATGCTATTAGCTCCACTCTGATTGACATTTGTGGCCTAGCCCTGCTTTTTGCAATTCCAAATAACAGTTATAATCTTCCACTTATGTTTAAATAGTCTTAAGTTCTATTCTAGGAAATTACTGATGATGACAGATAAACATTACGTAATTAAGATTTATTTTTTTATAAGGAATCGAGCATTTTAAACCAATGTATGTAATAGGTGGGAGTCGATGTAATTCGTGTGGAGTAATACATTCTTAATAATAAAGATAACCGAACGCTTTTTGTACATGATATTCTATGAGAAAAACTATTATTAGGGCCCTTACTAATGCAATAGATCCCTAACAATAGTTTTTATAATTTGTATCTGCTTGTCTGTGCGCTTGCGCGCGATAATCTCAGAAACGAGTTAATCGATTTCATTGTGGTTTTCACTAAAGAATTGCAGTAAGAATCACTTAATATTTAAATTTTGTTGCATTTAAATCCGTCCATAAATAAAAAAGTTATTAATTAATATATTTCTAAAATATATAAAGTGCTATTTCTAAGCGAAAGACCATCTTTTCTGATCCGAAGCGAGAGCGGTTTACTTGTTCTTAATAACAAAGATAAATCCTGGCTTAAGTAGGTTGTTATATCAATCAATAGAGTTTAAAATAGATATTCTTGTGTACCCTCGGACGCTTGACACATGACCATAATTAATGATAATTATATGTTATAAATTCAACTTGTTTTTCAAATTTATTTTTTAACTTGTTAATATCAGGAGGGTTCCTTATGTAAGCATTCTGAAATACTGATTCCTTTAGCTTATAAGGTCTTATCTCATTTTATGACGGAACGCTTTGTCTGAGATTGAATTTTATGTTTTGTATATTAAACTTTTAATAGAGCTAATTGAATCAATTCCAATTGTTTCCTTAACATTTGTCGGTGGAAGAAATTGATCACGCTAAAAATAAAGATTATTACATTGTGTTATTAAGAGTGGAAGGAAACTCAAATTTTAGGCTTGGTCATAAAATATTCTTATTATCACCCATCGTTCAACAATATTTTACGAAAAAATAAACAAACTATGTCTCGTTTCCTTAACAATCCATTATTACTTTCTAGACCTCTCACAATTTTTAAAACAGAAATTGAGCCTTGAAAAAAAATGGGGAGTAATTTAACAAAGGTCAATTAATATTGGCAAATGTAAATTCGTTGTCATTTTTACTCTCATATAACATAATTTTTGTTATGATCTGTTTTTGTGATTTGTTTTGTCTTCTAAGCTCAGAAATAAGTCTTTGTGCTTATGTGCACCACAAACATTATAAATAAATGTATACATTATTACGATGTTTACCCGGCAAAGCCCACTTTTAATTTGAGTACCTACCTTTTCAAGATGACAGAACGATATGATAGTTGTTAAAGTTGATAAAATGATATAAATCTTAACAAAGTATTACTAAGAGATGATAACAATATGAACTTTTTACATTTTCTAGAAAAACAAATTAACTCAATGAAATTAAGAACAAATTTTTCATTCCAAATGTCCATGAAGTAACGAATCAAAGTCATATTTATTTATTTCTTTACCCTTTATTTTTATACATATCTTGTGTTACAAGAGGCGGTCTTAATGTTTAAATAGCATTATCTGACAGTCAACCTTGAGAATGCGCAGAGAACTATAAAGCCGGTTCAACAAATAATCAAATTCCACAAGAGAAGAATACATTACAGTGATAAATATAGCAGTATACATAATATAGCAGTTACATAACTCATAGAAAGTTCTTATGAAGTTTAAAATAACATATATCAAACAAATACGCTAATATAAATGTTGTCTTCATAAGTGAGCACAAACTCAAATGTGATTAGGTTGTAGTTTCTTTATATAGGAAGTAGAAGTAAGTCGAATATAGCAAGTATGAGACTTCCATCAAGATATGTTTTGATGAGACAGGTAAGAAGGTTCTGAATCGATTCAAGGAACTGCAAATACCGACAGTCTAACCTCGTTCACGTGTACTGATACCAAGATTCTTGACTGAAGTTGAGAGTGGAGTGGTAGTGGGACCCAATATAACAGGTGGCATACTCACAAAATAGATAAATGTACCTAGGTGGATTACATCTTGCCAAGTCTTATCGCGTTAAATAAATTGCCATGTGTATTCTTAATTATACTTCCTTATGTTTTAAGAATACCCGCAATGCGACAGTGATAATTTTACTTGTTCTTATTTGGACTGAGTTACAATGGCAACTCTTTTCATATGATAATACGTCCATTCAAATTTATGTTGTTATACTTGTGTTTCTAAAAGTTTCTATTTTTGTATTCTGTTAAATGCTTAAAATAAAATTCTTAACAAAACGGGACGAGGATTGCTTGCTCTTCCAAAGTCTGCCTGATTGTCCGTTACACGCAATATTCTTTGATAAATGAAATTCAGTAGAACTCTACCAGAGTTGTACCATAGTTATTAAGGTTTATACTCTAAATTAAATTATACAGATCAGATTTAGGTTTATTTTGGTCGCTAAGTGAAAATTAGCAGCATCGTATAAACCAAAAAGAGTAAAAAAAATTTCGTACTGCAAATGGTATTTGTCGTACGACGTTATATTGGACCCAGTGAAGTGTGACGCACGTGGTTACGATGTCCCGATGTATGATGTAAATCTTACCTAGATCTAATGTTACATCTGGTCGACAAAGTAGCCCACGCGTGCTACGTCTTGCGTCGTATTTGGGACGTAACATCTACTTGTTATCAGATTCGTACATCCAATAAAAAAATGAAACCCTTATAGAATCATTTGCGTGTCAGAGAACTCGTCCGTCTGTCCATCTGTCACTGTTTTTTTTTGAAACGGAACATAAGTTTATATATTTGTATTCGGCAAATATAGAGTTTGCTGATTCAATGTCGGATGTGTGTCGTAAATAAACGAATTCTAATATTAAAGCTAACTACGACAGGTAAATACGAAAAAAGATAAACTGTTGTTGAATGTAACACTTGGGCAAGTAAAAGAACTCGTTAGAAGGAACACCTTATAAAAAGTATATTTTCACAGAAAATCCTTAGTTTCGAACAGCATGTAGTATGTATTCTTTCAGCATTTTAAAGATAACTATAAATTTGAACAATTTACAGATGACCGATTCCATTCTAAATACGAAGTACTCCTTTTAAGTCCGGTTCTAGCAAATGTCCGACCGTGTTTTTGTTATAATACGTAGTAAAAACAGGTACTTTACCATTCTATACAGTTCTTGCGTGATACTCGTCATTGGAGAATCATCAGTCGTCGTTCATGTTATTTTTTGTCACATAAAGTATCGAATGTGTACGAAGAGAAGGAGATCGCTTGAGGCAATAGTAGAAAAAAATATTATTCCAATATATTATTTATTGTTCTTCTCGTGTAGTTGAAAGGAGGGATGTTATGAAGCTCCGTAACCGAAACATGGACATCATTATTATCATATTTAATCATAATATAATCAGAAATCTATAGTATATATGTATACTAACATTATAAAGAGATAGAGACAGTCCGAATTTTGTGAGTTTGTTTATATGCGGAGGGTAATCTCAGGAACCACAGCATCTATACGATTTTATTTACCATTTACAGGTACATTATTCTAGATGAACATGCGCTATATATTATGAAAATATAATAAATATTTCAACCCGATCAAAATAGGAGTGGGCTGTTGGTGTTCAATAAAGAAACAAACATATGCAAGGTCGATACTTCTCGAGGCGGACCGGAGCAGTTTTTACAATAACAGTATACCAGTAAGCGCCTGTGTAAACAGACATGTTACGTGGAGTTGCTATCGTTATGAAAATGTACGCGAATATGGAAAAATAGATGTTATTACTCCGCAGGTTGATTCCCGAGAGTCAAGTGTGCTTTCAGGTCGACGCCCACTGAAAGACATTTACTGTAATCCATTTACGATACTCGGAGGCACTACGTGTTCCCTTGTAGGGTTGATAGCTTACAAAACACGAGGAAAAATCATTACCATCGCATATTTTTAAATTTTATTTATTTGGTACAAACTCTATGAATTTTTTTGTTTAATATCGTCGCGTTCAGGTAGAAATACAGTCTTTGTTTTGCGCTAGTCCGCGATACTGGTATGTATACCGATAGGTATCTTCACACCATTACAATATGCATGCGGAATGCCTGTAAAATATTTTTTTACAAAGTATCAAAATAATTTTGCTATTTTTATTATCTGTTGTTGAATTTAGTTATTTTATACTGTCTGATTTGCCCTATTATTACCATAGGTATGAATTTTTATGAAGGAAGATATTGAAAAATTAAACCATGTTCTATAAATAGTAGACTGTAATGATAATTGCTCAATAAAACTATTTTACATTAAACAATTACATCGGGTGACTATTAACTATTAATAATTATTTTGATTTAAATGAAATACAGCGTAAAGTTAATTAACATGAACTGCGTTATCACTTTGAGTAATTCATCTCCGTAATCACGATTGTGACATCCTCGGCGTTGGCGTCGCGTCATCTCACTCATTTCTCTTAAGTACCCTTACTCTATTTGTTTACGAGTTAACGATCTTTTCTCATGGTACACATTACACTTTCTCTGCAGAAGTTTATTATATTGTCTAAAGCTTCCCGTCGTTATGAAGCTTGTCATAATTATGGTTTTGATACATCTGATGAAAAAACGAACTCGTATAATATAATTTCGGTGCCGGGTCCATCTTATCAGTCTGTCCTATATCACACTGGATCATTTTCTTTTTATCGTTTAGTGATAGAAATATTTAAAGTTTTGTACAAACAAAGATTATGGTGTTTTACCACACACAACAAAAACCTAGCAGCGAAGAAGGAGTCATGCTCGAGACTCAGTCACGATAACTAAGCCATCACAGGTGATTTGAAGTGCATAGCTGCTTTTTCATTAGTCCAACTCACTTTTACTTTTATGAAAAAACTGTTCTTATACTATTATTCATCAACTATTTTCCAGCTCCCCTGTGAATTCTTCCCTGCCATCACCCATTACGTCCTACGTGTTATATCAAATACAAGGGTTTCCTATGAAGGATATTATTTTTTATTTAGCTGCGATTTAAAAAGAAGTAGCTTTTGTAGACTGGTGTCTTAAGATGTATAAAATTCTTGGTCACTTCAAATACTGACATAACTCAGCATAAAGCTTTTGTGCTATGGTCAGTAAAATGTTTATTTTTACTGTATGTTTACACTGGCTGCAAGATTAGCAAGCTCGTCTTAGGGTTTGCCGAGGTCCTTGGGCACATAAGAATTTGTACTTGTACTGAGGATAAGTAATCCTTAGTGGTGTTCGATAAACTTCTCAAGTATTATTAGCTTGTGAAACACCAAGAATAGATTCGGGCCATTGCTTACAACCCTTGACCCCGTTATGGTATTGAAAGCGTTTGCTGTCGCTACTTATTACTTAATCTCAGCCTTCTTAAGTTGTTAAGTTTAAATCTCAATCCGGAAACTCGAATGGGCAATTCGTAATTCATATTTATAATTAAGGGGAAAACGATGCGATGAAATCTATTGTTACTTTGCCTAGATACTGTTAATTTAAATATTTGAAAAGCGCTGAATTTGTGTGGTTGTTGTCACCTCAATATATTGCACACACATATAATTTGGATCATTTCGCAATCATAGGGTCAAACTTACGGCACATCAAGTTCACGTTATGTTGATTGCGTTTCAGAAATCATCAGTCCGCAGCTCGTTGAAGCGGGCGCGGGCGGGCGCTGCCCTATCGCCGCCGCGCGCCGGTATGGAGCGTCTGCGGCGGTCGTTCCGGGAGTCCTTCCGGCGGCGCAAGGGCTCTCCTCCAGAGTCCGCGCGACCGCACCAGTGGCACGCAGACGAAGCGGCCGTGCGCGCAGGCACTTGCACCTTCCCCGTCAAGTATCTCGGCTGCGTCGAGGTGTTCGAGTCTCGGGGGATGCAGGTCTGCGAAGAAGCGATTAAAGTGTTGCGAGTGAGTAATAAACAAATAAACTTACTCCCATAATTTACAGAATACAGCAGAAATCCGCTCATTATATGAATCCACAGATTTCAATCTCTGGGACTCTTACATTCTCGTACGTTACATGTAAAATTTTTAAGTATATAATCTAAGTGTCTCGCATTGAGAAACGTTCACGCGGTAGTCTGCCACGGTGGCCAAGTGCGGGTTGGCAGACTTCATACACCTGTAAGAACATTACGGAGAACTCTCAGGTGTGCAGGTTTCCTCACGACGTTTTCCTTCACCAAAGCAAAGGATATAATTGATACGCACATAATTTGAAAAATTTGCTATCGCTGCTTCTCGAACCTATCACTGCTTAAAATATCACTGATTATCAAGCTATCACAATAAAGTCATTCGATATAAGTAAATATGTCAATGTTTTGACGCCAAGGTTTCTGTTATTTGACAAAGATCAGATGAGCTACATAATGTACATTTGGACGTAAATATTTATAAGTAACGCTACACTCAAAGCGCGTCACCCGGGCGTTGTCGGTCAAACAACCCATAAGCCCGCTTGTTAACTAGTTCTTCAGTGCTGTTATCAGAACACATTAAAAACATTAAGAGCCGAGACGAAGCTGAGCGGCACGGAGTCCTGCAATATCTTAATGGAATGGACTTAACGAATTATCTTGTCCGTTGTTAAGAAGAATTTACGACGAGTAAGGGAGATTGACTAAGATTTAGCGATTGATTTTGTCTCTTACATACCAAAAACTAACTGCTTTATAGAATTCAAACCAATATACTTTTGCTGTGGCTTAGTTTTGGTTAGTTCATAAATGGTTTTGGTAAACATTGTTGATTTTTTCTTTTTCAGAACTCTCGACGTCGTCCAGTTCGCGCAGTGTTACACGTGAGCGGCGATGGCTTGCGTGTGGTTGAAGAAGAAACCAAGGGTCTCATAGTGGACCAGACCATAGAGAAGGTGTCGTTCTGCGCGCCGGACAGAAACCACGAGCGTGGTTTTAGGTGACTTGTGTTTTTTATTTAATACTACATACTCGCGCTCTAGGGTTCATTGTGTTGCTAGTGGCATGGACATTACTAACTAGCACCCAAGAACAAATATTTCTGTAATTTTAATTTAAGACATGATTACTAACTAACATTTACTATATTAGCCCACCTCACATGTGTTCATGAGTATCCACCGTACTGCTTCAGCGTAAAATAGTTTATGGGTTATAAACAAATAGTATCTAACTTCATGTTCGTAGTGTGGAATATGTTAACCATTTAATAACTTTGATTTTACACAAGTAGCGCATGTCCAATGAATGTGGCGTTGAAAATATTTAAGTAACCACGCCTGAACAAAACTATTTTCTAGAAAGGTCATATGTCGTAATCCTTCACTTAACAAGAACGAATAATTTTTTTCTCAAACGTAGATGCGTTTGTATAACCGTAAGAATTCAGGGATTTTGGCTGTCGGTCACAATTCATAGTGAACTGAAAAGTAATAATGGAATTATTAACACGAACGTTATTTTAATGTACGAAGCACGTTCACAAGAGGCCACAGACTTATTTGTGTACTTATTTATGTATGTTTACTAGTAAACCGCGCTCGCTTCGCTTCAGAATAACTACGACCTACGCTTAGAAATAGCACCTGCGTTGTCTTACAACTGAGTTTTTCTTATTATAACTTTTTTATTTACCGACGGATTGAAATGAAACAAACTTTAAATATTAAGTGATGCTTACAGCAATAGGTACGTTAGTAAAAACTATAACGAAACCGATTAAGCCGTTTTTAAGATTATGAAAGAGATTGCGCACTAGCTGTTGTTTTGGTTCTATTGTGTCAATAAAGACTCCTAATAATTTTTTTTCTCGTGATATCTTTCATGTATCGAAAGCGATCAATTAAAATTGTATTATGTGTATATATATATATATATATATATGTAGAAGTTTAAATACTTTAACGAAAGTATTAGAATAGATATAAATTTATTTAGTCTTACTTGGGTCGACGATACCGGATTTCCAAAATTGAATGTTGGGTTTCAACATCAAACAGTGACTTCAGGTGGGTTTTTTAATATTGTTATTCTGCTTAATGTTTTCATATTATAAAAGTACTTTTACGAGAGAATTTCACTGTTTTATATTTATAAATCAAAATTAGTAATATTTTACTAACCAGACGTCAATAGACAGCCATCTTGGGTACTTGGACGTTATGCTATTAAGGCGTATTACTGTCGAAGGTGAAGCATAAAGAAAAACGGGCCCGGAAAAAGTAAAATACGCTGCTTTAGATTTTTCTTTTCTTTTTTATATTACTAGTCGTAAATATCTAAACACATCTACATTAGTATTATATTGAAATGCTTGTAAAGCGTTATTAGTTTATGGCACATCAGGATCATTGCCCCAGTGTCGGATGGTTCACTGAAGCCCCAATAAATCACAAAAGGCTGCTAAGGTAATGACATACGCGCAGTTAAATACAGATTAGTGTAGACAAGTTTCCCGCGTTCGACGTGCCTGTGACAGTCTATAGTGGAATGTTTTATTTTTAAAAGAATATACGGGTCAATTCGTTACTAGTTCCGTTCCCAGCTTGGTTTACCCAACGTAATATTTTTATTAGGTTGAATGTACATACGAACCGAACAGGGCTGGACAAGGTGTGACAACCGTTTGTTTATACTTTTTGTTCACCGTGTTAGTAAGATTTATCGAGTATATTAAAATTACTTACTGTACTTTCATCACGTTTGATCTAAATACGTGATGATTATTGATGATCTTGTTATTTGCTGAACGTACTGTATTGTTGTTGATGTATCACATTTATGTTTTGATGTTATTCATTTCATGTTTGTTTTATTAGTATTGATATTAGTGGCAAAATAACTTGCAGTTTCTCTTGTGTTAGTGGCCACGGCAGTCTATAGAGATATAGAAACGCTCACAATTTCACAAACTAGCACGACTCCCCGAGTTGCACGAGACCAGAGACGGACGATTTTTAGATCGTTAACTATATTGCAGTTTTATATGGAAAAATATTTTTTGCGGTAGAAATATATTTATGTATATTTTCGAAATATATTATCTATGCACTTCCGCTATTTTAAAGGAAGTTAATTGATTCCTTTGCTAAAAACATTCTGGGAGTCTTTTAATTTCTAAAGGAAAATTTGTATCGTCGGAATTCATTTTTGTCTTAATAAAAAGTTGATGAAATTGTGAAAAGAAGTGAAAATCACTTGGTACAAATTATCTGATTTTACGGTAGTTTAATGTGCAAAATGTGTGGTTGAGCATTGTTCAGAATGAGTTGTTTCTTATAATAATTGATCAGATGGTGTTTATTGGTGAGTTTTTACATCATTACATTTTTTGACTTGTCCAGTCATTGCCTGTCCTGAACTCAAGACTCAAACTCCTTTTTTTTACTATTACTCCAAATGCGAAGCGTTTAGCTTTCGATCCACAGTAGCCAGTTTTCCAACCATCAATTACCTCTATATTTTTCGTCTTTTCGCGCAGAAGTTGTAGCTCTTGTAGACGATTCTCCCCATTAGTATATTGGGTTTAAAGTAAAGTGTAATAAATCAATAGAAACTCAACTTGAAAGATAAGACTTGAACTTGTAATTGTTCTACATAATGAGCACCGTGTCAGATGAATAACAATTCATAATGGGACTAATAAATACTTGCTTCACGGTATAAATATTAGGTGTAACACTTCGTCCGTGTAATTTCATTAAGTATAATTTAATTTTTATACACGCGTTATGCGTTTACACAACATTACATTAATAATGAAGTTGGAGTAGAGGTATATATACATACTTACTCAGACATATATAGCAGCTGGTTGGTAGATTTCGCATTTCTAGCATTTTTTTCGTTAATATTAGCAGCGAATTATCACTTTGCGGTTAACACTCGTTGAGTCTATTCACCCTGATGATGCTCTGTTCAGGAGCGACACACGTTTTGGTGACTGTATGTATGGTTGGTATATAGTTTTATTTATCATAAATGCATGTTTTCCTTCGTGGGAGGGAGGGTGGTTCTATGCATGTATAGAAGTATATACCATCATACATTGTGCTTGCGGATTGTTGCATAGTAAATTAAATCTAATTTAATAACAATGGAATTTCGGCAAAGTAACGCCTCATACCATCAACAATAATAACCGTGTTTAATGAATAAACCAATATTAGGTACTGGGACAACGTGGTTCAACACGATCCGGATCTCTTAAGTTACGCGAAGTGATCCGTAGTCTACAAGAGAAACTACTGTTGAATTCAAAGGTCAAGTGCGGATGGTATGCTTAATAAGGGTCGTGCATGTTACAGTTACATTTGCCGCGACGGCACCACCCGCCGCTGGATGTGCCACGGGTTCCTCGCGTCCCGCGACAGCGGCGAGCGGCTGTCGCACGCGGTGGGGTGCGCGTTCGCCGCGTGCCTCGAACGTAAGCAGCGCCGCGACAAGGAGTGCGCCGTCTCCATGAGCATCGACGCAGCGAGCCACGCTTTCACGCGCCAGGGATCATTCCGCAAATCGGGTTAGTATAGTATTCGCCTCTTCAACTTTCGGCGAGACGTGAACGAAATAAAAAAAAAAATTGTTTATCTGTGTATAAGTTGTCGCCAAAATTTATGGTTATGGGATCGCTGGAGGTATTGTGGACTGAGGTTCTTCCGAAAGAGGCAAAAAAATCGGCATTTGGATTAACGTCGTCCTTTTGTAACTCGCATGCCGCTGTAGTTTTTAATATCGAGTCGACCTCGATAGTAAATTTTGCTGATGTAAAAGTATAATTTATCATTTCTTATTGGGTCTTAAAGTATCAAAGTCCATTTTTGTATTAGGTATAAATCTGGATTAAATTATTGTTTGAAAACGATATGAAATTAAAATGAAACAGTAATTTAGAGCATTTATCTGTTGAGTAACTTCTATATTGTAGATATTTCATACCCATTTAATATTTGTAGGTAATTTGAAATTATTTTTAAAGTTCACAATTACCTGGTACGTGGCCTTCTCAAATACAACTTCATTGATATGAATGAAAGAGACCTGTTACTACTTTCATACAAAAGTTAATTGTATTTATTTAAAGTTGTAGGGCAGAAGGGAAGTGATTTTAGATTAGAAACATCTGTCGCTAGCTGAACGGTTTGTAGGTATAATTGCACGTCGCGCGTCGGAAGCGGACGCGCCGGCGCCAGTGCCGGCAGCGCCCCCGGCGGCCACGCCCTCGCCCGCGCCGGCGCTCACAGCGCACGCGCGCCCCGCCGCCCACAACCCATTCGCGGTGGAGCGCCCGCATGCCGCGCCGCACCTTCTCGAGCGGCAGGGCAGCTTCCGCGGCTTCTCGCATCTCAACAACAGGTCGGTCATCGTCGACAACTCTCGCACCGCTGTGTTCGTTTCTTCTTGACATGCGAGGACATTGAAACACACCAAGAGAGACGCCACATGTTGACATTTGCCGTCTGTATTAATAATAGTATTTGTATTCATTTAGGAGTAAGTTAAGGTTTGGAGGGGATGTGAACTTGTTTACATTCGGACCCCGCGCTGGGTTATCTGTTTGTGAATAGATATAAAGTAAAAACGAAAAATCAAAACAAATAATTTTTTTGCTTACATAAATCAGCAAGCAGCGGCACAATATTCGTTGTATGATACTTCTATTGCATCTCTGTACTGTGTCACGTCCTACTAAAATGAAATCATGTTATTTAGATATGCATGTTATTCATGTAAAATAATGGAATATTTCAGTTCGCCCTTCAAGCGCCAGATGTCGCTGCGCATCAGCGAGCTGCCGTCCAACCTAGAGCGGCAGCGAATGGGGCTCGCATCCCCGCCCACCGCCGCGCCCCAGCTCCCCGCCCTACCTGCGCTCCCTGTACACCAGCCCAACGAGGTAATGTATACATCGACATCATGACAACCTCACAATCACGACTCAATGAGAAGGGTTTAACGCCGCAGTCAGCCACGCTATCCGAGCAGATCGGCAGACTTCACGCATCATTGAGAATTGAAATACAGGCATGCAGGTATTCTCAGGATCCTTCCTTCATTCAGCAAGTGAATATTTACTTAACTTACAATTAACTTCTGGTACCACTACCAACTACCACTGGAACCACTACAGAGCGAACAGTGTTAGAGAGCGACTAATGAATGGGTCCTCGTGTTCCTTTTTGAATAACAATAAATTGATGAGGACTTTGAAGTTACGGACATGCTTGTCCATTAGCGACGGAGGTCACTTACCATCAGATGGCCCGTCTGGTCGTTTATAGGCTATTGCATTAAAATATATATAAATGGTGTTGCACTTTAAAAGCGTAGCAGTAGTCAATCCTGAGACGTAGGAAAACTTATTTGAAAACAACCCCAACTAGACGTCGGTTTCGTATGTCTTCTCCGTTAAAGTTCTCACTTGACACAGTAACAGATAAATGGTCACAGTCGTACAGGACACCCAATACATTTTAATACTGAAAGATTCCTGAGAGTCTGATACAAATCACTGAAAATATAACGACTTACTGACGTATAGGTTAGTCGAGTTGGGAGTGAGTCAGAAGCGCGCTCTCTTCGAGGACGGCTCTTGAGAAAGTATCTTGGATTAGTCCGAAACTAGGAGAGTAGTACCAGGCTAAACTGCGACGTGAGTAAAAGTTATATTTTCAGTAATATGCATAGGAAATCAACAATGCGTACGCTTCAGTGTCGCTTGTCCTGTCTCGTCTTTGTCCGTCGTCCGTCTTTGTAATTTGCTGATGGTGCTGATATGTGAATGAACCGCCTAATGGACAAACATTTCGTTGATTAAACAGAACCTGGCTCTGATCCGTCCGTTCGGCGAGCCCGTTGCGTTGGAGAACGGCGGTGCGCAGGAGGGGAGCGAAGTGGGGGCGAGCGGGGAAGGGGAGGATCCCGTGGCGGCTATGTGCCAGCAGCTCTCGCTCGGTCTTCGTGCGTTGGCGGAGGAGCCGGTGCCGGCGACTTCGCTGCCACATCCCGACGCGTGGTTGGGCCGCGTGGCCCGCGCGCCTCCGCTCAGTGCCCGTGCCGCTTCGTTCGCTGGAAACACCATCAACACCACGAATCCCTTCCTCGCGCCCGCTCCGCTCTAAATCTTCGTACGCTGCCAACTAGAATGGTGAGCCACGACCCCGATGTGAGTACATCAATTCAGCGCCAGTGACGGTCTCATGCCGTTCGTTGTGGAATCAGCTTAAGTAAAGCTTTACGTATAATAAAGAGCAAAAATGAGGTCGTTCGGCTCGGAAGTCGATTGAGCCGATTGGCGTCGACTAGGATGGGGACTCGATTAATAATTGACATAGAAGTTTACATCAATTTAATTATTCCGGCAGAATTACACATGAATTGATCACGACCTATGACGTAATGGTCGATTGCACCACACGTGGTGGTAGTGTTCTCCAACTTAGCCAGACCGATTTCGCTCAGTCGCAGCCCAGTCCTAGGCGAGCCGCGGCCGGCCGGCGATACGGTCGTACGAAATAATGTTTAACAAAGCATACGCGAGTTTCATAAAAGTTAATCCACGTTTAATCTATAAGCTGATTAATACGTAAAGAACCATATTTAAAAGTATGTAACCATAATTAAAATTAATGAATCCAGTAGACCTGATATGATAATCGATTCGTTGAATGGGCTGCATATTATTGGGAACGTAAGTGTCGGCTTACGGCGGCTTCCTCGCGGCGGTATATAGTGTACAACGTTCGTGTGTCTCTATGTTTGAGCCCTATATATGGTAGCTATTCTTAAATGTTGGCTGATCGCTTTAAATGCACAAAATTGTAGGCGCATGAATATCAGAGTCGACGTAAATACATATCGTCGATGCGTTAACTTTCCCCTTTTATTCCCCCCACGCCCCGGGTATAAACTCGACCAGGAAACGATGACTGAACATGTTCGATAATTTCAACGTATGACTGCATAACAATACGTACAAAACATAATACACATGTACCTGACATTATTAAATGCCTCAATGGAAAACGGTTTCTAGTAAAAATAAGAACACTATGTCCTGTAACAAAACATCAGACGTCAATGAAAATAGTTGCCAAATGATGTAGTTCCTTCGTGTCAATGACGGCACGATAAATCAAATTGTCGTGCGTCGGGTGCGTTCATGTCGATTCACAACGTTCGAAACATGTACTTAAGTCGACAGTTTCATAGACGTAGATGTAATTATAATGTTGACGTATTATGCTATTGGCTACGTTAACACATAAAAACAGATTAGCCCCCAAAAAATTTTGGTGCTTAATTATTCTTTTGGAAGTTCGGTTATTACTATACCATTTTATAGGTAAAAAGATATAAAGTATTGTTTAAATAACAAAATTAATCTCCAAAAAGTTCTAATGATAGGACACTATTATTTCCTTTTTAAATTTATATGTCTCTTAACAACTTTTTCTGTTACGGTTAAGACATCTTTAATTGGATAAGATAATTTATCCCTTTCATCTTTCTCTTTCATTCCATTGACAGACATCACCTGAAATAACGGCCAAATAAGCCGCAATTTTGATTCGGAAGAATAATGTTTACGTCGTATATTGTTTCTGCCTTACGATTACATACTTTGACTATGATATTATTATCAATAATACAACCTATATGACTTAATTTTCTTAATACTTAAAGCAATTTTTATGATAGGATTCATGTTTAGTTCTAAATAAGAGCTGCTATGAAATATAACTGAAGGTTACTAGAACATATCACAGAGCTGACTGCAATATTGACAGTGAAAACAAATAGACTAATTATATAGACATCTATATACTCGGTATACGTATGTATGTATCAAATCAAACGCAATCAATTTGATTTGCAACATGCACGGTGTGTGCGTACTGACTATAATATACAATATTAAGTTCAAATTAAACGTACACTTCTCTATTTTGAATATTTTTTCTGTGATCAATTGTATTTTATGTAAGAATTATTCTGGATTTTGATACATTATAATAATTTTTATTTCATAATTCAGTTCATATACCGTGAGCGGTGCAAACCGCAACGACCGGGAATTGAACGACTCACTAGTACCGGACAAATTATAATTATATTAGTAAATTATATGTTAAAATTAATGTTAAATGTACTTAATATTTGTCAAATCGCACTGTGCTTTTGCGCCGCACGCTAGTGTTCTGTACGATACGTAAGTTAAGACCCATCCCATGTTCGACTCGTCCATGGACAGTATTATATTTCTACGCGTGAACCGCGTCAGTGTTAGCGCGTGTCAAAATAATATATTATCGAACAATGCACTATTTACAT
>DWPT01002170.1:0-16751 GCA_018251895.1 Agathymus mariae mariae | reverse complement strand
CTATCGAATAATAAAATCGATTTTAAGATTACAATCCCACAACAAAAAGATATTACTTAAATAGATCCTATTTCATATCGGCCTGAAAGAGAATGACATAGTGGATTTATTAGCTAAACAGGCGAGCGAGAATGCAGTCCCGCTAGCGGTGGTACCAGTTTTTTCAGAATATTTTAGTTAAATTAAAGAACAATGTCGGCAGTCGTGGCAGGAATATTTTGATAAACGTTCACTTGAAAAAGGCATCTGGTACAGAACTATTCGGCCACAAATATCTCAAATCCCATGGATTTACAAAACATCGTGTAATAGACGGTACCTGACGATGGTCCTCAGATTACGCTCCGGACACATCCCGGCAAATAAGTCTGCATTTTTAATGAAAAAAGTCCAATGCTCTAAATGTAACGATTGTGATACTGTTGAAGATGTTCAGCACATTTTGACGGAATGTGTGCGGACAGAATCACTGAGGTTGCAGCATTTTGCAAGAACAACGCAGATTGGCCAATTAAACGGTATTTTAGCCTCTCCAATGTCAGAGGAAGCCAGGACACTGTGCAGGCTGAGCTGGGTACTGTAGGCCTTGCAAAACATTAAATTGTGATTCTGTTTTGTGTTCTTATTATATAATTACCTGTGTGTTAGTATATTGTTGATCCCTTACGGGACAAAGTCCCTTTAATAATAAATAAAAATAAAAAAAATAAGAACTACAAAATTGAATCATACTATATGTATTTATGTAATTTACAACTTTGCATCGCAAACCGACATCGGTCTAGAGGTGTGGACAATGTTCAGGTTGTTAACGGTGACGAAGTTAGAAAACGTTATAGCTTATGTGTCTCCAACACAACAAGTTTGGCATCGGTATCACCATGTTATAATATCAAAAGGCCTTGGTGTCCAATAGATTCTGAAGCATTTGAAATTCTGTCACTGCATTATGATAGCCGAGAGAAAATTCCATCACATATGGTGAGTACTTCTATTTAGTGAGGTGTGAATAAGTGGTCACCGTCGCCCATGACCATTAGTAACACCAAAGGTATCACTGATACGTTTTCGGTCAAGAAAGCATAGAAAAAAAAAGAAAGAAACATACACAAGAGATTAAATGTTTGGAGAGAAGATATCACATGACTTATTTGTTCTGCAATTAAAGTACTCTATGGTCTCAGTTACTAGTTCGCACTTCATATATCTTATACTGCTCTCATTGAAGGAGGAGACCTGGAACCACTAGGAATATTTGTGGTGGAATTGAGTGTGTGATCGTTTCGTTATACATCTGTAATCGATTGTACTACATCATTGAACATAATGTACGATAGGACTTGAGAGGGCGAAGGTCCTCGCTCACCGTTCGTTGACAAGATTCACGGGACCATCTCATTATATCTGATTGACCGCCCATACGACCTGTGTAGCATTCGTTTGGTTACGTAAGTTAAACTATTATTGGGATGTACATTTATTTACGTTATAAATTCATATAAAGTTTCATCGTTGAATAGGTATAGCGTCACCCAGAAAGTTTAAATCTGTTAGTGGATGCACCTGCCGATACTGTCGTGATATATCTCAGTAACTTCTACAGCCTTGTTTCCATTTGAATAGTGTTTTGGGAAATTAAATTTATTTATAAACGAGGCGTTAGGTGCCATCAGCTGATTTGTCTGCTCGTTTGTCGGCTATTTAAACAAAAAAAAAGAAAACTACCTTCAACCCAATACCGGCTCATTGCTGGGCGCTGAGCGTACGGAACACATCCCGGCTAATTTAAATTGTATTGAACATCAAACTAACATACAATCTATCACGTATATCTTGGAAATGAACATCAAATTAATAGTACCATAACCTAAAATTGCTAATAAGCTAAAATTATAAATACAATTCCTATATTTTGTTAACTCGGATGGAATTCAGTTATCATCGTCATCATCATCACCATGTATAATTGCTACCGTTCTGGACTTTTATTACTATACTAGCGGTCCGCCCCGACCTCGTTCGCGTTGATCAATTAGCTAAATATACAAAAAATCAAATTATGACGTAGGTAGTTGACGAATGTCATCTCAAGTTTTAATAATTTGTATATACGTATATGTCCGAATGGACGTCATTCGGAATAATGTGCCTTTCAAACGAGGAAAAAGTTTTTAAAGTGGTGTAGTGGTTTTGAAATACCCTCCGCATACAAATTGTCAAAAATCCCACCCTCTTTATATGTAATATTAGTATAGATTTCTGTATACATTAAACCATCGCGGCGCCACTTGTTGAACTACTTACGTGGTACGTTAAGTACGTGTAAACAGTGATTCCATCTGTACAAAAATACTTCACCTTATGCTATTTATGTTTACTTGTATTGACTTTTACTCATCAATAATTTCATAGATTTAGTACTGTACGACCTACGTACCTACGTACTTCAAAAAACGAATGACTGGTCGATTTGCTATCAGGGTTCATACTGGAAATTATCGTAATCGTCAAGTGCAGCTTGAAGTAAAACTTATTTTAAACTATTAAAACTTTTGACCGACTAAGATAAGTCTAAAATGGAAAAACAATTAAATTTTCAATAAAGAATGTTCACACAATTTGCATACTAAATAAGTTGCGTTTTTAATAGCAGTATACGTAAATAAGGGTTTTAAGAAAAATCTCAAATAGATACCTATTTCAGTTCTGTACTGAAGCATTGTGTATAATCGATCCTTCTACTAACACTCTACTGCACGCGGAGAGACGGAGAGACACCCACTTTGGGGAGGCTGCCTCGTCCTGGAAGAAATCTCAACGCAAATAGGCTTCGTAGGTTTTAATCCTAACATAATATGAGCATACATCAAAAACGTGTTTATATATATAAACATGTGTTGACATGACAATCAGTGAACTCATGGTGAATTTACTGCCCAATTAATTTGAAATTAAATGGATATTGCAAGCACTGACATATAATAAATGTATGTAATTACCAAAAATCATTACCGCAGTCATCTACACAGAGAAAGCCATGTAATCATATGCAAACCTGTATCTGTAGACGTAATTAAACAAATTCATATTGACTAGTGTCTCTATGTTAAACAATCGACATCCGAAGGAGGAATGAGACGTCTGTGTCTCCGCTTCCTCTGTTAATGTATCAGAGAGAAAGCTGTGGCAGGTACTGTCAATAGAGATATTCCGAACTCACTGATAATCGCCCAAGCTTCTTTGCCTTGTTCAAACGTGAACCTTGCTTGGTCAGGTTGTATGACCCTTGTAATGATTGCACACTTGCAGCATGGTAAATACGAGTAAATTGCAATGTACACTTGTCTCCCCGTACTAGGATGGGACTCAGATCGGTGTTAGTTGCCATACTGGAGATTTCATCAATTTCATCGGATGTAATTTTTAACAAAAAAAATTATATCTCTGAGCGACAACTTAAAAATCTGGAAAATTAATATCGAAACTTCATAACAAACGTGTTCGAAAAATCAAATGGCGAAAAAGGTTCTAAATAATTTCGAGAAAGTATGTCTGAAATTCAAATAAGATTAGGCGACTCTCACTTCCGAGTAGAAGTTTAACGAATCCACAGTCAATAATTACTGTAGCGTTTTATGATTATAGTAGTTATTGCGAAACCACAAACTGACAAAAAATACCAGTCTGCCACACTAATATGTGCTCCGGTAGGGAATCGAATTCAGGACACTTCGATTGGCAGGCAATCAAAACCATATACTACAAGGTCTTCGATTATTACCAATATATCGATGTTTTTGAACAATTTTGGAAAATGCAGATTATATGCGACCTATTATCTACACTACCGGGCGGAAAACATATCCGTGTGCAACTTATAAATAAACTTTAATGAATATAGAGACTAGAAAATTCTTAACGTTAGAAGCGAATTTATATAACAGCAATAAATCCTTGCTATTTACCCAAACTTTTGTCATAAAGCTCCCACACGAAGCTCGTAAGTGGCCAAATCATCGTATGACAATCGAAAACTTTCACTAAATGCACTGCATCTCGATACATCCGCGTCGGTTGCTATTGTCACGCCCAAGCGTGGGCTTCAGATCATTCGCTTTCAAATACGGAAACTATAAACCTTCAGATTGTTTCACTGCTTTCAAGATACCAGCAATTTAAGACTTCTAGCTCAATCGTAAATACTGTTCAATCGTAAAATATTCAGATCGTCACAAAATATATTGAGAAATTCAATGAATAGTTTAACTCTTGCAAATTCAATTTAATGTATACCCTGGGCAAACATGTTCACTACGTACTAGTCTAGGGAATCACCGATTTGTTTAACGAACAGTTAACTATTCGTGTAAGCGTTTAGAAGCTATATAAATAAAAGAGAGAAATTTGAACAAAGGAAGAGTGTAGACTAATACTCGGAATTCAAAGAAATTACCATTTGAAACGTACATTATTCCAGATTTTTATATATCATGTGTGTACGAGTATATATAAATATTGAACCTAGGAGAAGTCCAGGCAGGCCGCTAGTACAGTATAAAATCAGAGGTGCAATTGGAATTTGTCTTGGAATCCATAATTATATCCTGAATTCAAGACAGTGTTAAACACGTCATTCATTAACAAAACATCTAGGTACATCAAAATCGTATGGAATTTTGAAAATTCTGTTTGGCCAGTATGCTGGTCTCAACTATAAATTAACTCTTCTCATCTAAGAAGAGACCCGAGCCGAGCATATGACTTTTATTCTTATTAGATTTAAATCAATGTTCTACTACAATACAAACTGAAAATGTAGCCTTAGATGATAAAGCGCATTACCTTACAATTTGTCGGTGGCATATGTCGGTGGGCATCGACCCATGGATTGTAATCCATTGAGAATTGCAACGGTCACTTTACACCAAGTAAACCGTACTTATATGTTTGCTATTTCCAATAACATAAACATAGCAATCATGTAAAATCAGATCTGTAGAATGCGCATATGCTATTATGTACTTCACAAAAAAGCATATGAAATATATCATCATTAATATACCCATGAATAATATCAACGCTCATTTATTATAACAGCCTTTCTCAGTGAAGTTCAATGGCCTAATCAGCAAGATTGCCATCTCGTTAGAAGCCATCTCGTATCTATAGCTGTCTTTCTCAATAATTTATCAGTCACTTTGTATCGGAATCATTGTTTGCATTGAGACGATGCGACGAGACGAGTGTTCTTAATCAGCTCGAATGATCTTCGGGCAAATAGGAGAAAAGTTACATTAGATGTTAGCAAATTGACTAAAGAAAGTTTACAACGTAGTAGAATATCCCATTGTGGTCCCATTTGTTAGATAATTTTGGTATTCTTAAATGCAAGGTGAAAGGAGTTATTACCTGCCTATCTAGTTATCATGCCCTTTCTGAAAATATCCAGTAAATAATTTTACTTACTACAGTTGCATCGTCGGAGAATAAGTAAACAAGAGACAAACTCTTCGTTAAAATTAAAAATAATTTAAGTATTTTGTAAATACATTTATATACGTCATTATTTGCTACTACTACAAATTTTAAAAATGTGATTTAACATTGAAGAGAACAAACGGTGAAAAAAAAACTCCGAAGCACATCTTTTAAATCAGCATATAACAATGGCAAAATAAGTTTTAACCTGCGCAATTCTAAAGTCCTCTTCATTACCTTTCGCCTATAACCCAGAAGCGTCTTTTCACTACCAAGTGGCCCGAATGCTTCTTAGCCAAAATCTACACAGTGTCATTGTGTGCTTATGAGGGCCAGTTGCCACGAGATATAATTCAGGACTTTTAAGTATTTTACCTAAATATTCAACCTCTTTGGTAACTGTGGACTTACGGTTGACACGAATTGTAGAGCTTACTAATAAATATAGCTGTATATTACCCGCCAATAAATTATTTTACTGTATTTTCTTTTTTATTTTTATCTACGTTCTTCATAAAAAATATCAACAAAAGTACATGGCGTATCTCCCACCTACTGCAGTGTTATTCGAGTTATGAATATTTTTTTTTATATTTCTTATATTGTTTTAATTTCAGGCACATTGCAAATGTGTGACGGTGTTCGGCGAACGTCGCAGCGACGAAAGGTAAAGTGATAATGAATTATTGATGAAAGGTACATTAATAGTAAACGAAGTAGTCATTCGGCAGTAGGTTTTTAATAATATTATGAACGAAGCTGCTTCAAATGTTTCAGTTCGAAGGGATTCGGTTCAATGTCTTGACAAACAAGACAATAATCTATTTCAATTTCAAATAGGACTGTAGTTGTATTCCTATTCGCAGTAGCTTATGGTGGACTTCATGAAAATAAATTTTAAAATATTCATTCTTTCAGGATGTGACACCCGACCCCAGTTTATACGCGCCGTCACCAAGTGCGGAGTCCTTGCAAGCAATCGCGCAGGCCATGGGCGCAGCCGGCTTTGAAACATATACCGAAGGCAAAGCCCTAGTTAAGCGACTGATACCGGCCAATAGTCAACCCGACCTGGACGTAGTTGAGCATCAAGGTAAGAAGACGTTGCATAAGTAATAGCGAAAGATCTTCCAAACTCTATATGTCCTCAAGTATCTGGAGCTTTTCAAGGTAATGTATACATATATACATCAGTCGGAGACAATTATGATACGTTGACTAAATGGAACGCGAAATATGACTCGAGTAATGGAAGCATTATCGCTGTGACTCAACTCTCGACAACTTGTTCTGCAACAGAGCAGGGAGATTCGTATATAATCATTATTAAAACGGTGAATTCTCGTAAACAAGGTATTTTGCTCGAATTATATCTCTATCATATCTCTGATATCTATATCATTGTTTTACTCCGTCTTTTCGAGTCGTCGTTCCCTTAAACGTTTTGATTATGAAGGTAGTATGTGCCAACTTCGGTTGTACCTGGATTTGGGTTCAAACCATTTTCAGTGGAGTAGTCACCAAGCTGGTTCAGGAATTAAGTTATTATTTCCTTTACACTAGAGGAAGTGTCAGCTTGAACTGCCAGTGCTAGATCGTCTGCGTATATGGAGCGTGTAGTATCCCGTGTCTTGGGCAAGTCAATACTACCCTGTAGCAATCTGTTTAGTTGATTATTGTTTCGGTTTTGTCGACAGCCGTGATTTCATACGGCTTGTTTTATCATTACGCTGTTAATAGAATCGTAAGCGGCTAATAGATCCTCGAAAGTGACACCCGTAATATTCTCTTTCTGAAAGCTTTCCTGAATTTGCGACGTATAGAACTTACGAGGGTGAAAGCCTGATTGTTCTAGGATAAGTTTTTCGTCGATGTTCGATAATCGAATAAATTGATTAAGAAGGATCCTTTCAAACAACTTGTATAAGTGGTTAAAATAAGGGAGATTGGTCGGAAAGTTTTGGGATCATCAGAAAGTCGACACGGAACTTGTGTCAAATTTTTAAAATGTTCTTAATTTCTAAGTTTGGAAGAGGCTCAAAATCCAATCCACAATCACAGGCCCAAAATCTTTTCGATTGTGAGATGGTCAAGTCCGCACACCTCCCCACTCTTCAACGTCTTTAGCGCAGCTAACATATCATCGAGGCTGATATAAATATCAGAAATTACAAAGTATATTTATAATCCTCCTATCCTTATCCCTTGGAAACGTTGAGATATTTAATGATAATATAATATATTTTTTTAGATATATAGGAATTCTTATAGGAACTATTTGCATTTATAGAAATTCAGAACCATATCTGATTGTGGCCGATAAGGTGATAACTAATTAACATGGTTCAAATATTTCTCTTTGAAGTAAAATATTATGCAATTCAATTTTTTTAATTATATCAATTGAACTTATTAAGAAAATTGTATTTTCCAGGTGTAATCGGAAAAGCGGGTGTGGACTTTCCAGCGCTTCCTACCATCCCCAATACAGGCTTCAACTGCAAGAATGTTCCCACTGGATACTACGCTGACCTGGAGACCGATTGCCAGGTCTGATATCAACCTAACCAATTCATTAAAAATCATATTCTAAATTTTAATTGCATGTTATATTATATTATTTTTATAAGGGATTTACTGTCGAACATTAGAGCCTTACACAAATTCACACAACACGATTTCTGAAATCATCTTTCTAAAGTTCCATTTGCCTATAAAGCCTCGAGAAAATGGTTTATCTCTAAGCTATTTTAATTTCCCTTGAGAAGTATTTGAAATAAAAAGTGATCTTAATTACCCCCTTTCATTTTCTGAAGGTATTCCACATCTGCGACACATCCCGAAAGATCTCGTTCCTGTGTCCCAATGGCACCATCTTTAGCCAGTCGCACCTGATCTGTGACTGGTGGTTCAAGGTGGACTGTGCTTCTTCGCCCGCCCTCTACGAGTCCAGTGTCGAGTATTACTCCAATGAGCAGAAGAAATCTCAAAAAGTCTCAGCGAGTCTTAGCAAGAACTCAAATCTTCAGCAGATCAGCACAGACACTAATGTAAGAGCCGAATCTAGAAGAACATCTGTGAATGTACCAAGTACAACTGAGCGACTTCTAAGACACAAGCAAAGACTCCAATATGACGTTCAACCGACCACCGCCAAAGCAACATCTAGAAGTTATCAAGCTCTCTTCGACATTAACCCTACTCAGAGAGCTCAGGCCAGTACCGCGTTCGAAAAAAGAAGAAATTTGGTTCAGTTAATTACCAATAATTTTGGACATATTCCGTCTAGAACTACTACAGCGTCGTATGATTTCATTCCACATAGAACAACCTTACCTGCGGGTGATTATAATAGCATTAGAGAAATGCAGGTGGCCGCTGAAACGGCGTCATTTGCTCGCAATCAAAACCGACAATATCTACAAGATTTCACCAACAAAAATTATCGGCCTTATCCAGTTTACAATCCAAATTTGACAGCTAGGCCGCCTAAAATAAAAAGTAATCCAACGCTAACTACGCTTTATGATATTCGTGACAAACATTTAATCCAATATACACCCGAGGCTACATCGAAGCGATCGACTCTAGTCCCATACGGTAAGAATTACACGACCATTACTTCTAAGCATGAACCATATACAAGACCTGGCGTATCTTTATTAAAAAAATTTATTGAAAAAGAAAAGAATAAATCATTAGCTACAACTACCGAAAATCTTGCACAAGTGACGCCTAGAAGTGATATTTTAGAAAACTATGAAAAGAGTATTAATAAAGTTACAATTGATTCCAAAAGCAACTTTGAATCTGCTACAAAAATACCACAAACAACAAGGGATGAAAAATTTACTGAAACTGCATCAACCAACAGATTTGAAACATATCCTACACCAAATCAAATATCAGAAATCACAACTGAACCTTCTTATCAGGAACGTAGAGAAAGGCTAATGAGAAAGCTCAATTTGGATGCGTTTGGACCGACGCAGCCTACAAATACCGGCATTTTAACTGAGAAGTACTATGGTAACCAACCCAATAGACCGGGTTTAATAGTGCCACCATCCTTAACTCCCAAAACTCTTCATTCCTTGGCTATATACTATGCAACAGCGTTAGACAATTTGTCTACAAATCCACCTGACGAAAATGACACGACGACTCCTGCTTTTGATGACTATGAGCCTATTGACGAGGGTTTACCTCCTCTATTCAGTAAACAGACAATTAATAAATATAGCAATCTCTTTAGAAATGGAGGTGATAATGTAGATTTGTTGGATGATTTACGGCTAGATCCTAATGGAACTTACAACGAATTAGCTGAGGATCTATCCTTACAGATGAGTCAAAACCCTCTTGCAACGTCTCCACAAATAAGAGAACTAGCACAAGTATTTACACATGCTCTCTCTGCGTATCTTCAAGACCCAGTCCAATTCAGAAAAGTTCTTTCTGACATAAGACCAACGCATCCCTCTTTTGGTGATATGCTAACAGCTACAGATGAACCATCAAACACGGAGCCAACAACAACTGTCAACGAGGATGATGAAGAAATACTAGGCTTCTCAGATGATCATAAAGCTCAACATCCTATTAATTCACTACGGGACAGTAAGGCATTGAACTTTGCTGCCGATTATACCATTGTTGACGACCAAACCACCACAACACGACCCTCAATAACTACAACTACAGAAATTATTCCATCGTCTTATTTAACAACCACTCCCCGAACTCCATTTAGATGTTGTGGAAGAATATCTGCATCTTACACTACTGCTGCCATTCCCAGAGTGTCTTCAACTACGCCAATACCATACACAAACACTGTCTCTATCAATGTAAATAACCCAACTACGGATAGCTACACATTTCCAAGATATGAAGGATTCCAAAATAATAAGCTTTTATTAGATAATAATGCCTATGGCACGCAAGTTGCACCCACAGACTCTAAACCTTTGAACGATTACGTTGAAGTTACGAATTTACCTACTGCTTGGGGAGTTGATATATCTGAGTCAACAGTTGCGCCTAGCGCCCCGGCTTTCGAAAGCAAGAAAATTAGAACAACAACTGCGTCTCCAACAACAACTCCAGTGTATTTCACAGAAACTGACAGCGTAGAGTTAGAAAACGAAGAAGAATTACAGAGGGCACATAGCCAGTCATTCATTCCGCTACAAAGTAATAGCGTTCGTCAAGGTAAACAACTCAACATAGAAGAAAAACCAGTTGCCAAGAAACCTTCAGAAAATCTAGAAGCGCCTAGTCTACTAAATGTTGAAACTACTACTTTACAAATTACAGGTCTGTCTAGTACAACGGTCAGAGACCAAAACGAAGCGTTAACTACAGTATCCCCAATTTTAAGCAGCATATTCACATCGCCTGATAGCGAGAGAACATCTATTGATTCCCAATGGCCAACAACGTTTGAAAACTGGCAAAGCACTATTGTCGACCCAATAACGTTAAACGATGGCTTAAGCTCCTCTGGACATGAACAGGGACTATCTCCAATTCCTCAGCAAGCCAATACATGGGCATTTAATACCGCTACAACTCCGACAGTGCAATATACAACAGCAGAACCATTGCCCTCATCAACAATAATCTTATCGAATGTTGATATAAGCACTCCTGAAAGCAAACAGGACGACAGGATTGGTCGCTTACTAAGAGATTCTACATCAACAGAAGCAGCTCAGGATTTGACAACTATTACTGACACCGTGGTAGAAAAAGCTAAGGAAATAATGGGAGGTATGAATGCAACTACGACCGAAAAGCTGATGAACGTAATGAAGAAAACTAAATCGAAGACAGTCAAAAGACTCATTCTTCTTTTAGTCCAAACATGTGACGATGATCACAACACAACTGCTGAAGCATCTAAAAAAGCGCTTTTAGAAGCTCTAATGGCGGTTTCTCAGAAAGATATGGATGAAATTGCACAAGAAGAAGGTTTAGGAGACACACATACAACGGCATCGGACACTGAAATCAAAACGACAATTTATCAGCGTAGAATGGATCGCATACCCGAACGAGATAGTTTGAGACGTGGAAAAAGTTTGAAGATCGACCCTAAGGCGATCAATTCTCTATCGAACCCGACAACAGAAACGCTAAAGACTCGAGAAACAGAAGTGACTACAACTCTTAGTCCAAAAACTACTTTGAGAGGTAGAGGAGGAAGGAGGTTTCAAGCTAAAGCGACAGAACAGCCGGGGGTGCCGATAGACAGGCCTTTCGCTGAAGCAAGAGTAGCTCCTCGAGGAGCCGATTTAAAAACACAATCAGATACAAGGGCGATTGAACTTTTACGATCTCTATACACGATAGCAGCGCGATGGGGTTGATCTTACTATTTAAATATTGGTTATGACTATTTATGTTTAGGGTTCCAAGATTAACAGATAAAAGATACGATAAACAATTTGTAAAACACTGTGGCACAAAAATACTCTTTTAATCTGTTAACGGAGTAAATTTATTTTAATAATGTAAACCCTAAATGTAATCATTTTTGTAAATGTGATTTATTGTAGATAGCCGCATACGTTAGATTGGTATAGACGCCATCATACTTACTATATTTTATACAAATCGCAGTATATACTCGTAAGTCTGTTCCTCTATATGATGGGTAGATCAATTGAATGTTGATTAATTGTCTTTCAGTATCGTGTAAAATACAGAGAATATAAAACTACAATACTTAATTTTCTATTGATGTTTGAAAAACACAGAAAGACTGCCGCAGGCGGAAACCGATTTCAAATGTAGGGTGTAACATCGAAGGAGAATTTGTATTGTATTACTTTCGTATTAATATAGATTAATTAGTTAATTTATTTACATTGTTATTATCATGTCGTACTTGCCGATAAAGTATTTTTATATAAATTTGGCGAAAGGCGAACATTTATTCATGCTTCTTCAGCGCTGAATACACCCGATTTACCTATTGTATCCTTAGATAATTGTTAAACTGCCAATCGATATTACTGTGTTATACTTCTAATTAAGATTAGATGTAAAGTATTTTAGGAAAATTTTGTAGTAAAATTTATATAAAATACGAGATGTTTCTTTTTTATACATAGTGTGCTTTCCTAATTAGACTTTTTTGATGCGATTTTTAACGTATTTCGACTGAAGCGTCAAGGAGCCATTATTGGTCGACTCCCACACTACCTTCTTGACCGACACGGCGGCGGTGACGTTTCGCTGTTACGGACGAGCATGGTCGGCGGTGACCACTGACAAGTTTTGTGAAATAAAATATTCATAAACGTATTAAACAACTTTATTCCTCGGCCCATATAACGAGACGATCGCTGTTGCACGTTACTTAACAAGGGCCGCCGGTTTCCTTCCCTTGGTGGTGTCGTTCAAGTACCGTTCGACGTCCTGCTCGGTGACCTTGTGGCCTGGCTTGAAGTAGCTCTTGAGCTTCCTCTTCTTCTTCATCATCAGTTTAGAAGCGGCAAGGGCGCCGCGCCGCTGCAGGGATTCGAATCGCTCTCGGAGGAGATTTGCTAGAAACAGTCAATATTTTATTAGAAATTCGAACGCTCATTTTACTACGAATATTAAGGAATGCAATTTGTGACATTTACAATTATCTGTGCGCCATTCATTGTGGTAGTGACCACATAATTGCTGAACAACTTGGCCGTTTGATGACTACCGCTCTCTCCTGGCCGGCAATGCGCCAGCGACGACTTCAGTAGTGCGACCCGTCGGCACCTTTGTTGACTATTTATACACCACTACGAAGACGGTAGTGTATAAATCTCACAGTTGGCGCCATATTAGTTTTTTCCGCTTACGTTTAACTTATCATGTAACGTCAAAATCCATTTAAACTGCCAATAACGACCAAAATTAAACTTTGTGAAATTTTATGTGAACTTTTTGCATTGACCAGGTGTAGTAATTTTTTTATAAATCCCTCTGCTCTCAGTCATAAATTTTCTTTCAAAAACTTAAAACAGTCAGAATTTTTTTTGTATGGTTTTGTATTCTTGATTGCTTTATTTTTTTGTAAAAGGAGCTAAATTTGTAAAATAATTTTTTGATGGTAATTACCACCTGGTCTACTTCAACTTAAACATACCACTACTCAACCGTCACATAACGCTGCATCGGCTGATGACTACATAAAAAGTAGCACCCACGATGTCCTTTTGATTTACTCATAGGTACTTTTACATCAATGATTAATTATATTTATGCAACTTTAAAAACAACAACAACAGAGAGACTCTCAGACATTTCCAACAAACAAACCCAATTTCCACCACCGTGCGCGACACTGGTCCGTAACGCGTGCAGCGCAGTGCTCCCAACTCGGCCTACGTTAACACACACGAGGGCAGGCAGTCTCTCCGCGTCGCAGTTTCCGATTATGGATGACTTCAAGTCAACGGTGAATGGGCTTTTTTAAATCACCTTGACTTCACCATCTATAGCTACATCGCTATCTAATAACTAAAACAGAACTAAATGCCATATGTGTATCGATATCCGCGACATGAACATTAACCACGGGCACCGCACGATCACCGACAGTGTCCCAAAGATTCGGCACACACAGGTTACCAGGTAACCACGACATTGATTCCAACACAAAACGTTCCACTCACTACGAGTGGACAGGGCCCGTAGATTCCCGGAGAGCTCGGTGGGGTCCACGAAGTCCGGCTCGCGGGCGGGCGCGTGGTGCGCGTTGAGCGCGGGCGGCGCGGCGGCGGCGGCGGCGGCGCGCCGGGACGCTCGCTGCGCGCGCAGCTCCGACTGTCGGCGCTCGCGGGTTGTTATGGACGATTCCAGTTTCCGAAGCCTGTTGATCGAAAGTCACCACAAAATGATATACTTCTCGTTGTATATAATTTTGAATAATTTTGAAAATATCAACAAAAACCGTAAGAACCCGGGCGGCGGTCGATCTCATAACTACTGATCACTCCTTATAAACTTTAAACGTCCAAAAGAGAAAAAAATAATACTTCATTTCATCCTTTTTCTCGCACATACTTATACATATACAGAACAAACATATTAAACGTGCAAGGACGATAAGAAATAGAATTAAAGTAATTTCAAAACCTTCAAGGCTTCAAGTATATCACGCACCTCCACTCCTTCGTGATAATGTGATTACAGTGCGTAAACAGTATTGGAGCGTGCCCCGCGCTCGTTCTCAACGGTGTCGACTTGTGCGTACGTCCGGCCTCCTCTCGTGTTGACGTGTCAATAGTATATGGCATATTAATAATGAGCACATTGGACTTACTTATACAAATCTGTGATTTTCTTTTTATTTATTTTTTCTCTCTTCAACCTCTCCTTCTCTTCTATCCTCTCGCGCTGTTTCCTTCTCGCCTTGTGGTCCTTCTTCTTGTTCTTGACCGGCGGGTTGATGGCCTTGTATTCGTTGTCCGAGTCCGGTTCCGGTACCGGTTCCACATCGCCGGCGGGGTTGTGCGGTTGCGGTAGACCGGTGCTCATCTCCTCACGCCACTGGCTCTATAAACGAATATATATTGCTTATAGTACTAGTAGTAATGAACGTAGTTCACCTAAGTTAGTTATTGAACTATTTTCACTTGCACGTCATGCATAGTGTAAATCGAGGCAACGTAGACAGTGAAATAAGAAAAAAAAACCGAAGATCATCAAGCTTTACATCAGATCCGTCGTCGGGTGAAAGTTAAGAAAATAATAAGTAAGTCAATATTCACCAAGGAAAAATATTTTTCTATCGTATGCTTCGTTTACTACAACAATGCGGATGATTCAACAGAACTTTCAATAACGATTGAAAATAATTTTAGTCTACACCCTCCGGACTAATAGGTAAGTTTTATTGTCAGTTAAAACTCCATATTATGCATCCCGTACATAAATTCCAACTTATCTTTGGTAATTAATATATTACTCGGGTGGGTACAAATGCGTACCTTTCTATTTTAATTAATTAATTAATTTCTATTTTATTATAACAATAATAAAATTTTTGAGTCTGAAACATTTTGAGTTCACATACCACATCGAGCTCGGTATGAGGAATTGACAACTTCGATTTATTTAAAACTGAATATTACCTCCTTCTCATCAGCTGTGACTTTACTGAACATCCCGGTAGTGACTCTGTGCAGGTGAGCTTCACGCTTCATCAGCTTTTGCTCATGCTGCACCACCTCCTGCAGTAGTTCTTGGTGCTCCTGAAATATAAACAAACATTAAGTGAGCAACTGTTATTCCAAATTAGCCATATTAGAGACAGGGCCGTGTTTAGACTGTGACATGGTCGAGACTAATGTATGTCCTCATGGAAAATAACTACTATGTACTGGAAGTAAAACTACTATGACTGCAGAACAACATCTATGTGCAGTAATGCACGGTGATACCTGAACAATTAATAATACCTGATAAGAAGGGTTATAGCTGACACCAGGGTGAGGTGTTTCCACTGCAGCTCTTGTGACCACTGTCTTTGGAGGGGCTGGTTTAGCTCGCAGCCGTTTGGTAATGGACACATTGTGTAGCTGTGCCTCTGGAGATATGAATTCATCACACAATGTGGTAGGAATGCCTTTTTCTTCTGGGACTGAAATCAAATTTGGAGATATATATAAACGGTTACCTGATACAACATTATAAATATTGGGCAGGTCTATTCTCAGCAGTGGATCTTCCAATACTAATTGATGTGTAACTGTGTTGTGTTGCAACCTTTACATGAGTTATGACTTACTTACTTGATGATTGCTTTAAGGATAAGACACTTAGGATGTAATTCAATATGTAGCCATAAGTGCGTTCTGTAACTGTGAGTTGGAAAAGAAAACTCCCCGGGAGTTTCTTGCCGCTTCTTCTTTCGGGACCACTCACGGTAGGGATTTGTTGGAGCGATGGCGTAGTTTGACGTTAGAAAAGTGTTTGTAAAAACCAATTTATGCATTTTTATATTATTACAAATAGACGACAAACGAGCAGACGAGCCATCTGATGGTAAGTGATCACCGTCGCCCATGGACATCAATAAGATCAAAGGTATTGGTTGTCGACCAGGAAATGAGAAGAAGGTATAGAAGAAAGTACTGACTCGCAAGCTCCCAGCCGGAACACGACGAGTCGTTTGGTGGCTGACTCAAGCAGGAGGTAGCAGGTGGTAGCTAGCCAGGCAGTCTTCACGGAAAGATAATAATACCAATAATAATATTAAAGACTTAATAATAATACTG
>DWPT01002169.1:0-16753 GCA_018251895.1 Agathymus mariae mariae | reverse complement strand
CAAAGCCCTACCACCAAGCAGGCTGGCTTCTGTCGCCTCTTACGACACCCTGTTCTGCCAGCGTGGGATTGGGGGGGTATTCTAGGCCGCACCAATACGGCCAAAATGTTATGAGGATACCTCATCTCCGTAAGGTACCAATTGATATGAATAGTTTTAGATGGTCCTAAAATCTACTAGCGCGAGTTAACTCTGTAAAGTTCTAGGAGCAGAGTTAGTTGCACCAGGAAGAGCAGGACGCGATCTCTTACTGGACAGCATCGGTCCCGGCAGCCTCGGCTCCCCGCCACCCAACGTGCCGCCGGAACTCACCTGCATCAGCGAGGAAGGGGGTCTAGACCTCGATTTGGACCTAGATATACCGGAGCATCTGCTTGAAGACTTGGACTGCGGTGGGGACTGTATCACTAGTTGTAATAAGGTATGCGCATAAAAATTTAAAAATACATTTTAACAGGTACTCACAACTTTTTACTTTATATCGATACTTGTGTCTTGGATGTAATGGATACACCATTACCGCTAAAATTAGCTTTAGTTCAGCAGTACCCGTGTAAGGTTCTTTCACTTGCCTAACCAGCATCTAGGTACTCTCTTAATTAATCGTGACATTTTAAAATATTACACGTTCCTGTTAGTGCCATTAAATAAACATGTGAACCAGTTTCTCATCGACTGGCAATGCGTCAGTGGCCCTTGGACTGATTTACCTCGATGGCGTAAAATAAAAATAAAAATCTATAACAAGTTATAAATATTATAATTATTTAAAATCACTTATGTATAAAAAAACATTATCAAATCACATGGAGGTATTTGGAATCGTTAGATTGTGTATTTAAACTGTACTAGCGCTTCTTATGAATAAACAATTGATTGTGCTACAAATCCAACGATACGGTATCCCAAATGGTAGTGGCGTTGACTGACGATAATCAGATTATATACTCGATATTTTTACCCCTGTGAATTTTCACCATTAATTGCTTTTGTTTAATACTATTTTACATTTCAGGTAGAAAACTACTTAGTGCTCAGTGAATATGAAAATAATTTAATAGCTGAACTACCTAACTTGAACGAGCGTCGCGAGAGGCGCTGGTCTATCATGGTGGCCAATTCAAATTCACCGCAAAAATCTCCAGAAAACCCAAGCTCTCCAGACAGCCAGTCTGCCAAGTGGAAGAAAAAGTGCCATAATACAAATAACAGACTGATAACAGTGATCAACGAAGCATCCTTGTAAACTTCTAGTGAAATAAAGCCGAGACAATAAATAGCCAATAATAATTCGATTAATATGTACCGTGACCTATTTAACCTCATAATTTATTTGATGTGTGTAGAGTATTTGTGTAATAATTGAATTTTATTTATTAAATTATTGTATTAAAAATAGGACTTTTATTGTACCAGTAGGAAAACGATATTTAAACAAAGTCGAAATAAAACAATCTTTACAAGAGATTAATTAAATATAATATTGTAACTTCAGTAATTATTATTAAAACTAGCGAATACTGCACCGAAAAATACAATTGGAACAAAATATAGTAATTATTGTAATTAAATAAGTGTTCATCATTGCCGTTGTGGAATAACAATGTCTTCTAAGAACTGGGCGAAACAGCGCATCGCTTGCAGTAATGCTGCGAGAAGTATGGAGAGAGATAAACTGACCAGCTTCTGACTCTCGGATCTAACAATTTCGTTGTTCACAGGAACTAAACATTGGCTCGAATCTACGCTAAGTATGCTTGAATTATCACAATCATTAATATACACATTTGTACCAACAACGTCACTATTGCTTACGTTAGACTTACTAACATCATTGACATTACATGCCAGATCTATCACAATAAAATCTGTATTAGTTAACCTGTTACCATCAAGGTCATCACTGGTTTCATCCAAAAGTAGTCGGGATTCATCATCTTCAACAATATTATTATTAGTAAAATCGTTCGAGCAACTTGGAATTTCATTCCAGTACACAACACACTGGTTTTCTTTACTTAGGCACTTATTTATTACATCCTGTTCAACTTCTACAATTGAACTTACACTTATAACTACATCATTATTATTATAAGCATTTCTGCTGCATTTCAATGAGTCGTCGTTTTCACCCGACGACATGCCACTATCATTATCCGCGGTCACTTCTTCATTACTTATCAATAAATTGTCATGAGTATGAGTATTGGTTTGTAAATTCGTTACAGCATTTAAACTGGTCTTATCGAAGCTGCCATATTTAAAAGGTTTAGAAGCATATTTATAAGGTTTTGTAGGTCTATCGCGTACCGTGCCCGAAGTGGGCACGGCCTCGGGTCAGGAGTACTTCGCATTCTTCACATTTTCCTTTTTGACTCTAGAATTTGTGACTACTTCTTGCACCCCAAACAAAATATTCACATCGTCGATCGGCGCACTGTTCAAGGAACAAGCGTCATCTATCAGCATATCGGACCGTAAGCCCTGAGAAACATTCAAATGCATGTAGTTAATATCAATCATTTTCTTACAAATAGGTTAGTATAAAACCAGTACAAATCCACATGTACTAGCTCGATATTGAATTTCCTACTACTTATAGGTGATCATGACGAAATTTAAACCCGGGCTCGATTATCCGTCAAGGCAATGATTTCTGTGACATATAAATATTACCTTGGTTTTTCTTTTTTTACATCAATGCCATACACATCGAAGATTATATTTTATGTGTATGAGTGTTATATTATTATCAGCTCATAACCATTCTAACCTAAAATACATTTCTAGAAAAAGGAATGTAAGATTATCCTCCAAGTTCCACAATGCGTTTAGTGACCTAGGTACATAGGTTAAATAGACGTATTAATTGCTTACCAACATGTACATCCACAACAAAAATCTCACCTTGGAAAAATAAACATAGTCCTTCTCAAAGGTCAGGATAAATATGCAGAACATAGCTGCCAACGTGTAACTACATAAGCTCGTGATAACAAAACATATGTACACTCCAATGGAACTATCTGTAAAATTAACATAAATTATTCATTTGTACTAACCATTTATTTCATTGGTATCCTACAAAGATACATACAATGCTGAAAAGGTTGATAGTTTAGGTTAACGTTAATTTATTGTTGTTGTAGATATTCTATCTACCTACTAAATATTCATAATATAGGATAATGCTTTAAAATATTATTTTTAAAATATTTTAAATTTATTATAGCAATGACACAAAAGAAAACCGATATATATATACAACATTGGCCACTTTAGCTTTTGAAAATATCCTCAAGCAATAATAGTAGCAAATACAATGGAACACAAATTTCTTGTATTTGGATAAGCATAATAAGTGTCAAGTAAGCGGGTTAAATTAAAAGGGGGTAACAAACGGGTACCATATTTACCTCCGGGCAACAAGGATGTTACTATTCCGAATATTGCCATTACAACTAGGACGAGGAAGCTCACATTTGCAAGACATTGTCTAAGCACTAACACATTTTTTTCATAATATAACGTAGAAATATAAGTAGAAATGATGCACTGAAACATTAGGAAAAGCATGTGATTGTAAGAGTAGATAAAACAGCTACAATTTATAGAAATACATATATTTAGGTCTTAGATAAATTATATGTATATCATTATGTAAAATATCCAAGACGTTATAACACAGACAACAAATTTATCTAAGAGTTAGCTTCAGATAATCTGACAATAAAAGCTGTAGCTTCATAATTATTAAACATAATAGTGTACAGATACAAGCTTAATAAAAACATATGCCTGGTTCCTATATTTAAATAAAGCCGGAGCTTTAGATACAGGAACCAAACTTTAGAGCAAAAAAAATATCAACTAATGTGCATCTTTACCAATAAGCACAAATGATTAGCTATATTAAATTAAGAAAAACTAACCTGGACCCATAAATATAAGGTTCCAAATCCATATATGAATATAGTTAATGCCATAAGAGAATTTTCATCCACCTGAACAAATGAGACACTTTATTTATTTATTATTTCATATGACCATTTGGAGAATTATGTGCATTGGGTTTTACTGAGACATATACTCTGATATATTTGATATAGAGTTTTAGTAAAAAGTAGTTTAACATGCAAAATATATGCTTAATAATCAAATTTGAAAAACATTATGAAACAAAAGTGACCCAAATACCCAGCAGTATTTCAAATCACTAGCAACTCATGACTCAACCTTGAGTAACAATGCGGCCATTACATCTGCTTAATGTAACAGGTGTTGTTATGAAGTTGTTTTGTTTATTAACAAACATGTAGTAAGCTTTTTGAGAACTCTAGCTCATTAGATTTCATGAATAGTCCATTGCTCATCAATCATTAATTCATACATAGAACAAATTTGTCATTCTTTTAGTACTAAGATTTTTTCTCTTTTTTACATGAATTATATTTGTACAGTGTTTCAGAAAATACAACTATAACAACTTATGTCTTACATTACTAATGATTAAAACTAAATAAAATATTATTATAAAAATTACCATACATGTAACTGTCTAACAATATTATCACGCAAACATTAATTAACCATGTTCTTAAATTTTACCATACCTGATTTTACTTTATTATACTTTACCTTAAACAAGAATAAAATGAGGTAAACCAGGAAGCCCAGTGACAAGAAAGCTGCTGAGAATGAAGAAATCCTATTTGCAAAGGATGTCACATTTGGATTTGGTGTTAGTGAACCTAGCACATGAATTTGCTGGTATCGGTCATAGATGATTTTGCCAGCTGAAACAGAAGTTGTTAGTACACACTGAAGATTTGAATGAAGAACAATTAATGTTTTTTATGTAGTCTTAAGTGATAGAAGCAGGTGTTGTTGGTTCAAAATGATGATGATCCTGTCAGTAAATCATGTGCCTATCCACACTAGAGCAGTAAGCTACAAGCCTACCATTGACCAATAATAAAATGAAACTGAGAAAACATTGATATATATTTAACAATAAAAAATTATATTACACATATGCTTTATCATGAAGACTTGTTTTCTAAAGGTTCTTTGCAACTGTTGCTAGGCAATTGAAATTAGTTAAATAATATTACAATCATCCTATATATGTTTTCAGTAGATGTTTCTTACATTACTCATTTAGCAAAACTTTAATTGCTTGCATAAATAAATATCACTTTAACAAAATAATTAATGTTCAAATTATCTAGACATTCATTTGGAAATGAATTTGAAAACAATCGGTGATTTCATTTAGTCACCATAATTTTACTGAAAGTATGTTAATATCACACAAATTAAATGGTAAAGAAACCAACATGCATAAATATCAAGATTTTAAAACATTTTTTTTTATAGTATAAAACTAATAATCAATATAGATAACTATCATTATTAATTTCAAACCAGAATCTAAATGGAAATATCAAATTTAATTTTAATCGAAAACTTCATTATTTTATTAAAAATAAACTTCATTCATGCATCTATAGTTTAAAAGAAATTTCAGTTATAAGTACATTCTTATTAAAGTTATTTCTAAAAATGCCTAGTAATCATTTTAATTTCATAATACTGATCATTAATCATTACTGATAAATAAGATGCCCTAGAATTAAATACAATTTTAATTACAACTCTAGAAATTGCTCTCACCTAATGCACCACTGGCTATATACAAAAAAACAAGACCCGTGTCCAATGAGTTTGTCTCTTTGATAATTTGAAGGCAAATGCTGAAAAACAAAAAAATTTGATGAATTTCAACAAAAACCTTAACAGGCCTTGTAAGTGAAAGTAATGTTATAACTACGCGGACTCTTTGAATAGGTACTTGAAATTGCTTTGACCATACTAGATTATACATTATTATACATTAACTGCGTCATTGTTGCTACAAAATTAAATTTCTTTTCGGTTAAGTTTAATCTCCAATATACTTGAAACTTTAGCAGCTGTTTTAATAATTGTTAAGTTAATCCATGAATACTTACGACAAAACATATGTTGAAGATAATGCAATTAAAGCACACTTAAAAATCAACATAATTATACTTCAAATTTATAAACTTTTCTGTAAAAATTGTGAACTGAATAGTATTTTACAAATACATTGTAATGCAATTGTTTATTTCACTTCCAAATTTATCGGACTTGTTTCATTTCTTTACGAAACATATAATAAGCCATTCACGTCACGTCAAAGTCAGTGACATAGTTAAAATAAAATATGACAATGACAGCAAATCACAGACATGGTACTATCACTTCTTCTACAGAGTAGTCTGGTCAATCAGAAGCCTTATATGTTATTAGCTATTACTTTCTTATCTCATTGATACACTTATCGAAGTTCAGTATTATAACGATATTATAATATAAGATATAATAATATAACGGTAAAATAATATAATAAGAAAAGGATGTCAACACAGTCAATAAAATTCAGTTTAAATTTGAAAATTTGAATAAATAAATATTTATTTTCTTACATGAAGTGTAACATAAATTCGCTCATTAATCGAATTTTATTTTTAAATTATTTCAATTATATTTAATTTATTTTCTCAATGTCATATTTACTTTTTATTTTAGTGAAAGAATTTATATTAAATGTTTATAGAAATGTAATAATTATGGAAATATTATAAAATTTTCTAAATTTCATATTTAATAATGATTGTAAAAAATTAAACAAACAGTTTGGTACTGACAATTATTTAATTTCTTCCGTAAAAACGTAATTTCTCCTTTTTTCTTCTTTCTTTCCACCTCAATTGCCAAAACCAGCTGTCGATACATTGTTATAACACAGATAAAACAAAAATAATAAAAATTATAAATAAACGACAGTCCTCAGGCGCAATCCAGGGCTTCATGATGTCCGCTGAACTTCACTGCTTCCGATTTTCTTTACTGCGTATCTATCGTTTCCTTTATTCTGAATAAATTCGTAAGGGCCAAGATATATAATTTGGCTCCTTCTGCAAATTGAGTCTTCTTACGCCCGTCTTGTAAATAAGAAATAAAAATAATAATTCTCTGTTTGTTATATTTTCGGATTATTTATCTCCTCGAATTTGGGATATTTCCCTTTGATTTTTGGGGAATTGATAAAACGGATATTGGCAACCCTGGTCATTTGTCATATTTGAAAACAAAGTGCATGGTATACGTTTACGCGCCGTTCGTTTCATTTACAAAAATATGAAAATTTCCCTTAAAAGTTAGTAAACTAGAGCAGAATTATTGATTATATTTTTATAGTTTCCAAAGTATTACAAAAGAAAAATTTATACTCTTGCACACTGTTTATCAAGATTATCAGTAGAGTTGTTTCACAATGTCTTCTTTGCAACCTGTTCATGCTTTAAATTTAGGTGAGTAACAACAATTTTGTTATACAAGACCTAGTGGAAAGAATTGAGCTAGAAGTGCATCATGTGATGTTTTTTCCGTCAATAATAAATAAACCAGAGAAATACTACCTGGCTGTGATCACTGCCACCTATTGGTTCCATTGGATACACATACAGTGGTTTCCGACACTGCGATTAGGTAAAATATGCTGAAACATTTTACATTTAATTCTAGTAAAATGTTCAGTTAAGTGAAATATCATCTCTACTTTGCACAAATATCATAATAGTGTTAAAACATTAAGCATAAATATAAACATATAATGAAATACCATTGAATGTTCAGAGAATTTGATTAGTATTTTTTGTCTTTTTGCCATTAACGAAGTTTTATATGGCTGTTGAAATTATAGCTTACGCTTATTTTATTGTTTGATAAGTTGATATATTTATATAATCAGTTTTAATAAATACATATACAAAAATGTGTATTTCATATCGAAAGTATCCATTTTTGGTTTGCAAATTTTTAAAAAAGAATGATTTCTATTTTATTTAAAATACTTTTTGGATGTGTAGCGTATACATAATTATTATGTGAATACATTATTTTTTAAGATTACAGATATCACCGATACCGCCACACCTTGTACTGCTGAGCAGCAGTATCAGTATACTCAGCACAGCATTAAAATTTTGGTGTGCTAAATTATTTGTCTAGTTCAATAAATTAGTATCTATATCTAGTCAGAGTAGTACTTATTTGACAAATAAATCTGGGGTCTTGTGATTAAGCCACCTGCAACTTAGGGTCTAGGTCTAGTTAAGTGCAGGGATACAATTTAAAAGACGGTTCTATTACCATTCTCTTAGTGCTTTCACTTAAATATTCAACAAATTGCAGTTATATCATTGCATATTGCTGTAATGAATAATTATGATTAAAAAAATAGTTTATTGTTATTTGACAGCAACTTTTAAGACTTTATCATTTAATGTTAGATTTTATTTGAAATCCCCACATTATATTAAAAAATATTTGAAGTAACTTCTACAATATCATGAATGAGAAATCTGATATTGTTTCCTATTAATTTTAAAAGTCCGTTTAATAAGCTTAATTTAGCTTTGTTCATAAAATTTAATATTTTCTATCATGTTTCAGATTCAGTCCAGCAACAGCTTTTTATAAAATACTTCAATTCTTTGCCTGAGGTGAGTTATAGCGAATTAATTAAAACATTGTTTTTATATTTCTTTAATATTATAAACATGCTGTATTCTTATGATTAATAATAAAATGTATTTATCTAACTTGTCTTAAACATGACTAAGAATACTAACTTCTTGAAAACCATGAAAATACTTTATCTTTGGTACTTGTAAATTTATTTCCAATTGATTTCCAGAAGCCTGGTTTTTCTGAGCTTGTTTCTACTGGAGATTGAACATTCTCTGATTTTGAATTATCACCTTTTTCATTATCCAGTAAATGTTGACTTTTAGAGTCAACATTTATAATGTGACTAACTTGTGTACTCGTAGGTTCTATGACTAATGGAAAATTTGCAATTTTATCTCCGGAAGGTTGGAAACTTTGTTCATAATTGTTTGGAGAGTATGCAAATTCAGTGGTGTAATTTTGATTATTTGGAGGCACATCTCTTGAATGCCCTAAGAGACTATGGACATGCTGTGAAAAATCTTGAAGATTGTCTTGGTTCTCCTTAGGATCATAGTAATGCAAATCTTCGAATTGTTGCTCCATATTTTGTTGATCATATCCCTGCTGTAAGTTATTTGACGATATCCAAGAGCTTTGCATTTGGTTGAAGTTTTGATATTGTTGTTCTATATTTTGTTGCTGAATATCTTCTGGCATTTCCACATTTTCTGCTATTTGTTGATGGGGTATCTGATTTCGTAAATCAGATAGAGGATTATTGTTTAAATCTAATACATCAAAAGTTGGTTGATTTGATGGTTGATTTAAAGTACCATTATTTTTAAAGTTACTGTTACTATTTTTATCTTCAGTTGTGATTGATTGTGGTTGAATAATAATGTCACCTTCATTTGGGACCTGTATTTCTTTTGTGAGACTTAAGATTTCAATTTGCTGGGGGGTTTTGTATGGCTTATCAGCTGTCATCATTTCGAAAGGCGTTTCTTCGGATTCAATGTCACCACGGCCTTCGTTCTGTAACTGTTTATTTTTATTTGTATCAATAGACTTTCGATCATGAATAATATTAGACACGCTGTCATTTTCCGCAGATGTTGGTGGATATTGAGAAAACAACTTTGGTAAATCAGTTACACTTTTGTTTTGTGTATCTGCATATTCATCAAATAGGTTGTTGTGCTCTAAGTTTTTCTCTGTATATTCTGTGTTAACATTGGTGCTTATTATATTTGTATTCTCATGTATGTTATTCGAATTACCTGTTCCGTTCTGAATTTGGTTAACTTTTTCATTTTGCGAGTTAAAGTGCGAATTGTCATATGAAAATAGTTTTTTATCGCCGGTAACAGCCCCGGTAGGCTTTGTTTCTCCAGCGATATTATCAATTTTTTCCCATAAACCCTTCAAAGGGTTTCCTGTGTCACTGGTGGAAAATGAAGCTGGAGAAAAGCTTTTTTCAAATTGATCATTGAAGTTGTTGAAATTATTCATATGCAAAAAATTATGTTCATATTTATTTTCTGTGTTCCAAACAATTTCTTGCTCTTCATTTTGATGCCAAAATTTCTTGTGTTCAATATCGCTTGAAAACACTGGAAATACATTTTGCATATCGTTTACATGAGCATAATTCACTCCTACTTCTGGTTGTGAATTTCTGTCAGTGTTGTCTGGCCAGTTAGAAATTGGTTTCATAAAATCATATGTAAGTATATTTTTGTCTTGATTGGCATTGCTTTGATACCTTTTATTTTGCTGATTTTGAAAAAATAAACTTCGGTCATTATTATTTTGCTTATTTACGTTGAAAAATAGTTGGTTAACATTATCTGCAGTCGGTGGTTCATTGGACTGTGGTTCAAAACCTATTGTTTGATCCTTACTGTTAGAATTGTGTATATTTTTATGTTGGGTATTGGCTTGTTGTTCAGAGTTGGTAAGCGATTCTTCATTTTGGCTATGTTGGCTTAAAAAATCAAATTTTTCATGTTGGGTATTGGCTTGTTGTTCAAAATTGGGAAGTGATTCATCATTTTGGCTGTATTGGTTTAAAACATCAAACTTTTCATGTTGAGTATTGGCTTGTTGTTCAAAATTGTTAAGTGATTCTTCATTTTGGGTATGTTGACTTAAATCATCGAATTTTTCATGTTGGGTATTAGCTTGTTGCTTAAAATTGGGAAGTGATTCATCACTTTGGCTGTATTGGTTTAAAACATCAAACTTTTCATGTTGAGTATTGGCTTGTTGTTCAAAATTGGTAAGTGATTCTTCATTTTGGCTATGTTGACTTAAAACATCTAATTTTTTATGTTGGTTATTGACTTGCTGTTCAAAATTTGTTTGTGAATCTTCATTTTGGGTGTGATGGCTTAGAAAGTGTAAGTTTTCATTTTGATTATTAGCTTGTTGTTCAAAGTTTGTTAAAACATCTTGTTGTTGGTCCAGTAGGTTAAAATCTTCAAGTTTTTCATTTTGATGTTGTTTCAGGTCTCCTGACATAGATGGAAAAAAAAATGTTAAGATAAAGTTTAATAAAATAATTTTGAAGAATTATGCATCTTTATGAGAATCTTTATCAATGAATATATTGTAAGTAATTCAAACAAAGTAGTCTTATGTGGACTTTCACTCAAAACTTTAATGTCAATTGTAAGGATTAGATACATTTTAATTTTGGTTATCTGCTTGTTGTTCGAAATTCGTTGATACTTTTGCGTTATGTTACCTAATCACTTCTAAATTTTCATGTAAAATAGCTTGCTATACGTAAATTTTAAGTTTCACAACTAAATGATAAAAAATATTTCCTTACATTACATATAAATGTGGTGTAGTACATTAACCATATTTGCCATTTCAACTTTATTTAGTAGATTTTACGCTAAATTTTTTATCATTTGCCCGCACAGAAGGAAACAACTATTAAATATTACTATAATTAAACGTGTGTAGCTACTCGAAATAGATATAATTACGATGTTAGTTATTTAGTCCTATCCTTAACAATATCAAAGAATTAATAACCCTATTATGGCGAATTTTGTATTTAATTCGTTTCAATTTCATTAAAATGGGGGAAAAGGGAAAGTACGGAAGATGTCAGATTGTAATGATTTCAAAAGAACAGCTTAATACAGTTTCTGAGAGTGTGCTGTACTCTACGCAGACTACCAAAAGAAGTCAATCCGATCTACCAGATGCATTTCGATCGGATCTCCTAGAAATAAATACGAATATTTACCTACATGAAAAAGTACAGGTTGGATCTCTGAAAATCCCGATATCGTTTTAATATTAGTAAAGATTTATAGCACACAAACAATTTTCTATTCTTTTTTTCTAAGACATGTCCAAAGGTAGTTTAGTCTTTTGTGTCTGAACCTATTTATTTAACATTTTAATTTATTTTACGTCTATTAGGCATTTCGTAATCTTTACATAAAAATCAATAATTATTTGTCCCAGCATAGAGCAGATAGCAAGTCGTTCAAACGGGATCAATATTATTTCTGAATTATATTCAACACATTACAAATAACATATAAATTATTAGGTTTTCGGTATCATAGAACATTGAGATAACATTGTATTAGACTTGACGTCACAACTGTATGTATCTAATCAACGTTTTAATACGTTTTAATTCTCGTGCTAGATTTTGTGATTTGGATATGTACTATTTATATTTGTATTATTTGAAGAAATATGTTATAAACTTATAGATTTATCAGAATCATTGTAAATTGATAAGAAATATAATGTAATAGTTTGATTTTTAAGCTTTGAGCTGCTTAACGTCATATGACTGTAGACGTAAATCACTGATAAAAGTATAAAACTCAATTAAATCACTTCAAACGCTCTAATGCAGTACTCTAATCCTCTTATTGAATATAATCATCATTAGAATAATCTTCACATTCCAATTCTATTCCTTGCTAATGGTTTCTCTAAGTATGTATTATGTATCGCTCATACTCGCTACCAATATTGTGCTTAGCTATGCAGGTTTCGTCGTTATTAGGCGGCAAACGAACATAATATCAAGTATATTAAATATGTAATAAGTTGAGATTTCAATGCAATAGTTATCTATAATTATTTGTAATAAGTGGTATTGAATTAATTAATGACCAATATATTAATGATTAATGTGTCATGGATAGCCCGTTTTGGTGCCTTTGTTACAAAAATAAATAGCAGTTGATCATTAATATAGTAATTCACTTATTGATGTAAGTTTTAACTTTAAATACCTTTTAAATGTATCCTGCGTTATAGTGTGTTGAGCACTATAAAGATTACATGTCATTATGCAAGTGTTGTATTTCAGATCTTCAATCCAAATCCTAAATTGCACCTCAGTCCAAATCTAAATACTAAATCGCTTCAAATTTTTTCTAGATATGTATCGCTTAATGCTTTTGTAGTAGAATACTATTATGATAATGTAAAATATGTTCTAAGGAAACTTGTATGTAATTCTTAAACTCCGCTATCACACTGATTATGCTTTCCTACAGTATAAATCAATCATAGATTTTTGACTTTAATTGTCACTTTAATAAAAACAATAATTACAACATCCTGCAATAATCTGTACTTATAATAAAATAACTGATCGCTTTCTGTAAATGAAGGATATATGAGAAAAACTATAGATACTTTGATTAATGCAGTAAAACCCAAAACAATAGTTGTTACAATTTATGTCTGTTTGTGCGTTTTTTTGGGCTAACCTCGGAAACAGCGCAACCAATTTTATGGTTATGGTTTTCGCTAGTGTAAAACAGGAAACATCATTTATTATTTAAAGTTAGTTAATTGCTAAGAACTAGAAAAACACATTCCAAATCAATGCGGATACTATTTTAAACGTAAGGCGAACGTTTTCTGAAGGGAAGCGAGGGCGTGTTACTAATTACAATTTTAATAAAATGAATTAAATGTCTAAAAATTTAACTATGACTTTTATCTTGAATCTTGAAATTGAATCACTTAAAACCAATGTACCGCTAATTATTAAACTAGGTGGTCCGTTAATAAAAGCATAGCATAGAAATATAAATATTTTCCCTACATATCTTAGGTGAACTGCAATCAATCTAATGGTTTTAATATTGAAGAAAAATAATTAATAGAAGCATTAAGTTGTTATTATTATAAACGAATATAACATTCGATTAATTTATTATATTAATATATTAAATGTGATTAATATAGCATAAAATGAAATGGTGCCATTGTTATTGCTATTTATTTTGCATTTATTTGTTTTAATTATAACAGGTTAATCATTTAGACATAAATAAGGAAGTACTCGTGAGTAATGACGATAACTAGTTCCACTTACTGTGTGTTTGTTGACCAAAATCTTGTAAATTATCCCATTTGTCTTGTGTTTGCTGTCCCAATTGTTGTAAGTTGTCCCACTGGTTATTTGTTTCTTGTCCTAATTGTTGTAAATTGTCCCATTGATTTTGAGATTCTTGTCCTAGTTGTTGTAAATTGTCCCATTGATTTTGTGTTTGTTGCCCTAAATCCTCTAAATTTTCCAGCTGACTTACCGTCTGTTGACCTAAATCTTCCCACTGACTTTGACCTTGATCTAATTCGTGATCATTGTTATATGATCTCGCTACACGTACGTGACCTTGATCATCACAATCAGCGGAATGACTTTGATGTGCTTGTCTTGAATGGGAACCATATTGATGAGATGAATATGCCGCACTGTTTAACAATGCCGCCGTCAATTTTTCCGAAGCTTGACCATCACCTATGGGGCCTATGGGCTTAATTACATATGGATCTCCTTGTCTTTCCCAAGATTTGTGGTACGAATAAGAGGAATGGTAGCTTTTGGGTTTTGTATTTACATCTCGAGCAGCATTTGTCAAATCTGCGACCAATTCTGAATTTAAAGCGTTATGTCCATATGTACTTCCATGGGTGGTAGAAGATGCACTTTTCTGTTGTGAGTTTAAACCTAAATGGCTTTGTTGTTCGTCGTAATCTAACTGGCTCTGTTGTGAATTTAAACTTGACTGACTATGTAGAGAGCTTAAACCTGACTGACCATGCAGTGAGCTTAAACCTGACTGACTTTGCTGTGAGTTAAATCCTGCATCGTTGTTTTGTGATTCAAAACCAGAGTGACTCTTTTGAGAATTATAACCTGCTTGTAACCTGGACTGACTGGAGGTTGTCTTGGCATAAGCCGTTTGATCTCTATTCATATTACCAGAGATTTCTGAATTAGTATTTTGTAATAGGTTTTTCGACGACTGCAATAGTTGTGCAGCTTCATACAATTCACTATTTTTTGGGAACGGATTTTCAGTGGGCACAAGAGTTGTTACATCTCCAGGTATGGAGTGATGTTTTTCCCATTGTTTCCGGTAACTATAAGATGATTCGTAGTGTTTGGCTTTGTTTGTAGGTATTATTCCTGCTTGTTGATTTATAACTTCAGCATCACTGTTTATACCATCAGTATTTTGAGATACCGCATACGTAGGTGCCGTAATCGGTATAGCAACTCTGCCACCTGGTCTTACTACAACTCTAACAGGAGTTGTTATATAATGAGCTTGTGAATTTGTGTCATACCCTCTGGAGCTGTGGATATTAGCACTGCTTTGGTCATAATTATTTCTTTCAAGAGCACCGAATTGCGTATGATACTTCGTGTTATAGTCTGCTTGATTATTGGTTTCATGTCTGGCGAAGCCTTGTGAGGTATCAACCGCCTGGAGGTTATCGATTAGCCTTTGATCTTCGTGGCCTGACGATTGATATCCGCTGTACCTAGCATCTTCCGAGAGGCTACTGCTAATACCAGCTTTGCCCCCCATTCCACTATATGAGTGGCTTCCATACTTAGAATTTTGTGACGATATTGAGGAATGTGATTGTAAATGCGAATTTCCAAATGATTCACCTTCGGCGAAGTTGCGACCTTCTAGATTACTAAGATCATAGTGTCCAGACCCGTAAATTCCTCTTGAATTTGCTGCTGTATAGACACTGCCAGTTCTTGTTTTGGCACCTTCGCCTAATTCTCCTTCAACTTGCCTCACAACACTACTCATTTGGTGTTGTGCTAGAGTATCCATATTATGAGCACGTTCATAATTGCCACCCAAGTTGCCTCTCTGAGCACCGTAGAATCCAGATTTACTTCCATCATCAGAAGAACTTCTAGAGTATTGAAAATCTTCTGTTTCTTTGTATTTTTCAGGGTTCGGTTTTGCCAAGACCATAGCCGACATAGCGGCTATCAATATTAGGCGTCTCATCTTAAATGTTGTGTCAATAATCTGTAAAGAAATGTTTTGTTTTTTATTTTCACGTAAAATTATTTGCACAAAAACTTTTTTATTGGTACGTTTAAATAAAAATTCTTAAAATAATAATATTTTCATTTAATGAATGACGTAATCGCGTAATTTTAGTTGTTAAAATCCAACCAAATTTACCCGATCGATTCAAACTTTTATGACCCTTCAACACAACAGTTTATCTATATACATTTTATATAATTATTTTACAAATACTTACAATTGTATCAAAAATTCTTTCGCACAATTTAATTATTTTACAAGCACACCGCACTAGCTGCCTTTACACTGATGTTGTTTCACTGAAAGATGTCAATTTATTCTGTTTTATAGTTATATCACTCCAGAGATAACCCCCTGACTGATCTTTTATACTCAGAAGTACGAACATGTGAAACACGATAACTCGAATGTAATGATTTAAGTGTCTATGAGCCTATATATTTAGTACGTGTCATATGATAATTGCAAAGACTATTTCTGTTGGTGATTGATCCTTGAATCATATTTTGTCTTACCCATAGGATTAGTTTGTGCGAACTGTGATTCAGCACAATGATTTCATTTTGTGACAATAACTCAAGTAACCGGAATTCAATGTCGTCGGTGTGGGTACGCAATATTAATTGGATAAACTTAATTATTTATATAGTTTGATTTCAAGTTGCAGTCTGATTGGAATCCAAACCTGTCCATAGAGTTAAACAACAAATTAATGGATTTACATTTTTTATAATTAATAACAGACAAAATAGCACACGCTCCATCCTAATAGTGGTCACGCCACCAATGCTCATCGTCAAATACGTGGCTGTATAATCCTAAAAGGATGTACTTAATTA
>DWPT01002168.1:0-16757 GCA_018251895.1 Agathymus mariae mariae | reverse complement strand
GTATCCCTAGAATGCACTGACCGTCTTCAATTGTTGGGAGTCGAAGTTTCTTCGAACCTCAACTTTGGTCAGTTCATAGAAAACTTTGGTCAGTTCATGGAAACTTGGGGTTCTTGCGAAAGTGCGGCGGTACTTCACACCGAATCAGCATTTAATCCTGTGCAAGACTCAAGTTCGACTGTGTGTACAACAACTCAGCGTGCGGCGGATGTCCATCCTTACGTAGTGAACGTACCACCTACACGGACGACGCGGTTTGCGTCTTCATTAATTATCTGCACTGCAAAGGACTGAAATAACTTGCCTGCGTCGGTGTTCTCGGCTACTTTCGATGTGGGAGTCTTCAAGGCTCTTATAAGTTAATGCGTTCAACATCTTAGACTTCATCACCACTTACCATCAGGTGGGATTGTTGTCAAGGATTAACTTATTCCATGTAAAAAAAAGGATGCACGTTAATTCGCACTTCGCCAGCGTGGTGGATTATGGACTGTACCCCTCACGCTGTGAGAGGAAAACTGAATCACAGGCTAAACAATTTCAAATTCAAAATCATGAAGTCTTAATATTTAATATCTGCGACGTAAATGCTATTGTTATTCCAAAATTTTTAAATATGACAATTTAGATAAGAAAAACAGAATTTGTAAATAACTTGAATAAACCGCCACGTATCGGATTCTATTATAACTATAACCTGTCGCCTCGACGGTAAAAATAGATATAATGATGTATTTATTTAAAGGGCAAAGCAACTACGTGTTTTTTTCTATCAAAAGCAAGTTGTCTATGGTTATGTCAATATAAACTCAAACGATCAAGTCTTATAACTAGGGATGTGCGAATTATTCGTGTTGAATCGAATATCATTATTCGATTCGATTCGATTCGAACGGTATTCGCACACCCCTACTTATAACGGTCATTAACATTCGCGTACATAACTAATATCTTTGGTTAGTTATGGTGTCTGCTCTAGTGCACACCAACTTCGAAATAAAGTCACGAAATCCTTTAAATGTAATTAAAATAAAATAATATTTATTCAAATTTGGATTTGTGAGTTTTTAATTTACAGTATGGCATTTCCGTCAATTCTAACGCAATTTCGTTATAAATATTTACACATCGACTCATGAAAGAGCACCATGATTTATAAACCGAATACTTTTCTCAATTCAAAATTAATAATCTATATACCATATGTTGTTATTTTAATCTGTGGCAAATTGGTGGTTAAAAGATTTGTTTTAATATTGATTATTTCGTGACTTGTAATGAAATATATTTAAAACTAGCAAGCTGCACTCGCTACGCTTCGCTTAGAAATAGGATCTGCATTATTTTATATTAAGTTATAACTTTTCTTATTTATGGACCGATTGCAATGAAACAAACTTAAAGTATTCAGTGACGCTTACTGCAATAAATTAGTGAAAACCAGAACGAAATTGATTAAGCCGTTTCAGATATCAGCGGAAACAAACGCACAGACAACCAAAAAAAAAATTCTAGCAACTATTGTTTTGTGTTCTATTGCGTTAATAAAGGCCCATAATAATATTTTTACTCATATATCGTTCATGTACACAAAGCGATCAGTTGGAATTTTATTATATTTAAAGCTATCGTATCTAATTTAAATATTAACTTTACTTTGAAACACGTAGGGAACGTAATATTATTATTTATGTACGGTAAAATCGGTAACTTTTATTAATTAAATATTTTAGATATTCTTTTCTTTCCACAAATATTTATCAGCAACTTAATTTTTTATTGAAAATAAAAGATTATCTTATTACAAAAGGCTCTCCAAACGCTTAGATAACAACGGTCTGTAGTAGCCAAATTACTCCAGCTACACCGTATACCCGTTCAGTGCCTCAAATATCAAAATATTTTGTAGATAATAAATCTTAGATTATATTTAGTTTTTAAAATAAGTAACGTCTACACACTCACACCCCCGCACTAGGATTCCCTGTGTTGTGGTTGGAATGGACAAAGATAAGTGTGGCATCACAAACACACATGACCCGAGAACAAACATATATGTATCTGCCACATAAATGTCCGCCTTGGTAGGGAGTCGAAACCGGAACCCCTCGCTCCGCAGGCAGTCACTACCAACTGGGCCATGAGATCAAATGATCTTAACGGAAAATTGTAAATTCGTATTTATTAAATTTATCTCAAACGAAACATTTTGGTAACCAAATAACTGAATTAACAAATAAACCACACCCCCGCTATCGGCGACATTAATCGTAACAAATGGAGCGATATTCCAACTCTATAATTATACGTTTATTTAAGCAATTGGATTGGAATTCCATTTAAATTATGTATTAAATATTCTATATTTAATGGGCTTCCATTTGGAGCGGCCATTTTGATCAGGCATCATTACTTTATATTTAAGATTGCTTCTTCAACGTTTAGATATCATTTTAAATTTTTCGCTTTTAACGCCCTTAATTGCTTCAGATGGGCGCAGGAGGCTAAAGGAAGACAGGATTAGGTGTTTCAGACAAGATAAAGTGGTAAGTATAAAAAATATAGTGGGAAAGCCGAAGAAAATGAAATAAATTAAATTTATATGAAAATCGTCAATAAAATTCGGATGACACTTGACATTGTAGTATCTAATATTACGGGTCACAATCTAGGATTATCTCGAGAAATGGATCTGTTCCGGCGGGATAGAACATAAAATTTTATTGCCTGGGTGCAGCCATTGTAATGAATTAATATGTTTCTAATTCATAGAACTCGAAGAACCCAAGCGGCCAGGCAGTCAAAATTTTATTTACGGTCTTAATAGGATATCCGTATTAACTGTTATTACCTATTCCACGGGAATAGATCAGTTTACCTGAAAAAGTATCTTAGATACCATACGCATAATATCTACAAATATAATAAAATTGTAACTGATCGCTTTCTCTACATGAACGATATATGAGAAAAAACATAATTAGGGGCTTTTATTAACGCGATAGAACCCAAAACAATAGTTGTTAGTGTTTGAGTCTGTTTGTCTGTACGTTTGTTCGAGCTAATCTCAGAAACGGCTTAACCAATTTCGATCTGGTTTTCTCTTATGTATTGCAGTAAGCATCGCTTAGTATTAAAGTTTTTTTCATTGCAATCCGTCTCTCAATAAAAAAAAATATAAAATAATATTTTAATTTGTAATTCATAGAATAAAACAATTCAGTTACTATTTGAAGCGTAAGACGTAATATTCCTGAAGCGAAGCGAGGGCAGCTTGCTAGTAAGCTAATAAAATACTAAACAATAATAATTGTAAAATAATATCTACTAAATTTTCCAAAACTATTCAGTACTTATCTATTCAGTGGTAGTTATTCAGTAATTTTAGTGTGATACGTGGTCAGACAAACAGACAACAATTCCAAAAAATACACATAACAATGTTTACCTTTATAATAATTAAATATTCTATGTACAAATTTGGCCTCGTTACAATTTTATTAATAATAGATATTTAAAAATGCTTGATCAGTGACCTGTTTGCACGGTTGTCGCTGCACCAGAGCAATGCTCCACAGCCTCATCCCAACGGACTCAGCCAATCTCTATACTGCCAAGTCTAAACAGACTACGCAGCACTAGATCTCGCAAAGCGTCTACGGCCCATCACCTAGTCACATTCGTGCCTAATTGAAAACTAGACGAGTAACCGAGGCAATAGCGACAAATTTCACTCGCCACGAAGAACTCTTGTTCGTACGACGATACGAACGAATCAAATAATAATTGACATTGTTTTTATTTTAGTAGACTTCTCAACTCGTAGTTCCCAGTAAAATTTACCCTGCACACATAGCACTGCATTGAGGAATGCGGTACCGACCGCATACCGCATCTGCGCTCATTAAGACGTTCCAATTTAGGGTGCTATTACCTGGGAAACGATTCAGAATGCTACGTTTTCGACTGGGTTGTTTATTTGAATAAGGAGCTTTGGTTGATGGTTGCAGCTAGTAGTAATTTATATGATGAAGTGATAGCGTCAACGTGTGGCCGAGTTATTTATGAGGCTTCGATTCCACCATAAGCAATGGTAGACTAACGTTTTGAACGGCGGTATACCACGCGGGCGAATTAAATGCGAATTCAAAATTATGTATTTCAATTCAATTCATTTATTGCTGGATTTCAAAAATTTACAAAAGGTCTTCATATTATATTATTGGTAACCAATAAAATTCTGCCGATTGGCGTGCAATACAATTTATATATTTTTTTTTTAATACCTGTAACACATTATTATATTATTACCACGTGTCATTATTACAGTTGTTCATCATTATTAAATTTATACAAATATTAAAATTAAATTTATGTCAGTCAAATTTATCGTTTATGTAATAATTATTATTATAATACGGTTTACTTACTAAAAGGTCATGGAGATTAAGTTTGAATTTATATAAAGATATATCGTCACTGCGGTTCGATGTAGTTAATATATTATGTATTATAACTTAATTATCACTTGCTTCGGCAAAGGAACACGTCGTGAGGAAACCTGCATTCCTGAGAGTTCTCCATAATATTCTTAAAGTCTGTCAACCCGTACTTGGCGAGCTTGGCAGACTATGATGGCTCTAATCCCTCCCATTATGAGACGCAAGTCCAGAGCAATCTATGTAGTAACCCAGTAGTAGTATGTAGTAATGTAACGATGTTTTGTGATTATAATTAATTTAAAATAATTTCAGTAAATAATGTATGAGTCATGATATCTAAGTAATTAATACAACGTTATAACAATCCCAGGTGCGGCGAACGTGTTTCCTCGCTTTGCCCCTAAATATCTCAGCGATTAGCGATTACTAGATGCAGTGTAGGTAATGAGACAATGGATTTGAGTATGCACCTGTATATACGAGACCGGGTGCGATAAGTAATTTCTTAAAAAATCTGCTTATAGTAAAATGCTAATCGTGTATGTGCGAGTTAGTTTTTGTATATCTAATTTTTGTACGACCTTTTAAGGACATATTTCTACAACATATTTACGTCCTTGGGAATTTCTTGGCGCTTCTTATTTCGAGATTACTCGCAGTAAGGATTTAATAGAGCGAAGGAGTAACTTGATATTCAGTAGGTATTTGTGAACAACTTCATATACAATTTTTTTATTTAGTTTTTACTTAGTTTTTTACTTAGTTTAGTTCGCATTGCAAAACAAAGCCTTGGAAGAAGAAGGCTTGGAATTCCTGAAATTGGGTGTAGTCTTAGTAGTAATAGGAATTTAAAGCGGAGAAAAACTTAGATTCATACTCTGGAAAAAAATGAAAATCGTTCCTTGATAAAAATTATTATATTGAAACAATTATCACTGGGTTAACACATACTAAAGTTTCTCGTGCCCGAGCGATATAGACATTGGACAAACAGAAGACATCACAAAAATCCAAAACTTGAAAATCAAATAAACTCTATTGAATAATTTATCAGCTCCGAATGCACTCAGGAGCTTTTTGATTTCATTTTGTTAGTTAACTCCCATTCCAATACAATCTATTATTAAAATACGATTTTCATAATCCATCACCTCAGGAATTTTAAAGCGATATACATTAAAAGTTCATAGACAACGGTCTCATAACAGTCGGGTTCCAATAAGTCGTTCGTCCGTACCGTAGCGGCAGGTGTGCAGCTCTATGGTTTATTTATGTGATGGCCAGTACCGGCGCGGCGACGGCAAGTTCCGGGGCATAGAGTAACTTTAGTTAGAACCGCCAGAGGTTGCGTTCATATACATACACCGATGGTGGAGTGTTAAAATTAAAAACGAATTTTGAAGTGTATCGTTAAACTAATTTTCGGTTTTTACAACAACAAGTAACAAGCAGTCAAAGATTTTTGTGCATATGCTCAACAGAGAATTCGTAACCTACGAGATGCCAAGCAATATAATAAACTGTCACGAGAGATAGAATTTTGAAAACTGCAACCGAAGTACGTTTGAAATATTTCCCCGACTTTATAGGAGAGTCGTCTAGGACAAACCTCTTAAAATCCTATTAATATAACTCTCTAAGTTACGATTATTTCTAATTGTGATTTCTAAAAATGAAAACATACAACAATATTAAGGTTTGAGATGTTACGTCCCTACGTAATTGAACTACTGGTAAGTAATTAACCATCTCAACTTCAATGCATCGCAGTATGTATCTACTCATATCACATCACTTTGAAATGGACATTAAATATTTCCGCTGTCTGTGGCTATTTATTCAACTTTGCTACCGTTCAAAGATTAACGTTTACAGAAGGCAGAATTAGTTCAACTCTAACTTATAACAAGGCAAAGGTAATTCTCTCAAAAATAAGTAATAAATATAATTATGGTATAGTACATAATTTTATCATATGAGATAGAAACTACTAGATACGCAATTATAACAAACTAGCCATTATCACAATCTATAACTATCCCTCTGCTGGGCTTGGGTGTCGTTTACAGTATAACAATTAAAGCCACCACACTGGTTAAAAAAAATCTCAGGAACGCAGATAATTCTTGCAAAGTTCTTCGCTTCGAATGATAATAATTTTTCATACGTAGGTAATGTACCTTTGGAAAATTAAAAGTATGTACAATATTTAAACTGAGGACAATGGTGCAAAATGATTTCAAATAACTAGATTATAACAGATGCTTGTAAATTAATTAATTGGGTAATATTAGTATATTCTCCACGAGCACAAACTACGATAGTAGAATTATTCAGTACTAGCGGTCCGAACCGACTTCCTTCGGGTTGAACAATTATGCTGATTTGTACATATAAATATATGCATAATATATAGCCTATCTAAGAATTACCTTTCACATGTACAGAAATCAAAAAATTCGCACTCTCTTATGATATTAGCATAGATGACAGAGGATAATCTATACCCTTAGTCTAGTAGCATCTCATTCCTTCCCACAACAGAAACATGCACTTATCATAAATATAAGTATATACCAACATACATGCCAACACATGTCGGAGCATGTGGTAAGTCGACTCAAAGATTATCGGAGTTCACGTTTAGCTTCTACTTCAAACTTGGTGAGAAGTAAAGTGCATTATCTGCTGTTATTCACAGAGATGGCACATAATGTGGAAGTACCCAGCCATCGCAGACTACCCTCCATTCTCACGTTCCATTATTTGTTTGGTTTTGTAGTAAAGACGAGTTGTTACATAAAAGACCACAAAAACATTCACTGCAACGTTTTAACTTAGAAAAAGTCTTCTTTATTCCATCTTTAAAATTCTTGAAAGAATACTTTGTGTTGGCATTGTATTTGCTTTTGTTTTATATATATATATAATACTTCAGGATGACGAAAATTGTCGATTAAAATTCTTCCATATCTTTAACTTGTCACTATATATATTCAATGTAACTATACTGAAATCAAAAGAAATATATTCACTGTGTAAGGATGTATCGACGAGTCATTGATAGGAGATTGAATTATGTCTTTGGCTGAGCGCACATGAGCCTACTTACTTACCTAATATGATATTAATAAAAAAAAAGAATTACAATGCTACTATAAAGTTTACAGTTAAAATAAATATTTATTGCACAATTACTGCTAAATGGTAAGGAAAACTTTAGATAGAATATTTTGTATTTATAAATTATGTAAAGTAAAAATTTACAATTCCAAACATTTCCTTTTATTTTATTTGTTTATTAAGTAAATGCGACTGTCATAAGATATTTATGGGAGAGTTTGTTATAACTTTTTTAGTAAGACCGCGAGAATTTTTTGAACATCTTTTAATGTTACTCTATACAATAGATAAGAAAAATAAAAGTAATTTACTAACCATTTTTACTTACTTTACGATTACATCTGGTGGTACTATACCGTTGCCAGCTACATAGTGGCAACACTCGCCTATGAACCCCCAAACACCAAATACATCACCGATGTGTTTGAACAGGCTGAAAAGTAACCAGGGGACTATTACAGTAGGATTAATTTTGAATTGCGATTTATGGACTATAAAATTAAAAAGGATTTAAAACTTTTTAGTGAGTTGTAATATTTTTTTAGTTTTACAGTGATACATCTCTAACGGGAACCACCTTCATACCTACAAAAATTAACTTACAACCTGTCTTCAGTATCTTGTTTATTATTCTGTTTGCTGCAATCTACGTGTCTGTGCTCGTAATTGAAGAATCTTAGGGCATTCTCCATCATCCTGCTCTGGTCGCTTAAAAGGTTAGGTACCTACATAGTTTAACGATTACTATCTAGTAAGAAAGATCGTTGTGGCAACAACCAAGACGGCGTTATGTTTGATGCAGAGAAACGCGCAAGAAATATGGTTCAACTCCAAACATATCCAACACGGTCGGTCACCTGCACAAACACACAAGCCAACGTCTAATCACACAGAAATATACGTTCTGCTTGACTGGCTCCGAAAGTCGTTACACGAATTTGGCGTGTAATAAAGAATATTTATGAAGGCACCTCCACGAGTAATTACCGTTGTATTTCAACAATTTATATGTAAAACGGTTTGTAATATGCAACGTAGTTTATTGGTATAGAGCAACAAGCTAGGAAGCGCAGGATACCTCTTTAAATAAGTATTTATTTTAATTTTTGCAATAACAACTTGAATTAATTATTTTAAAAAAACATTGAAACTAGTGTACTACGCATCGCTTTCGCTGGCCGCCACAATACAGAGTAGTGCTCGTAAAAATCCTACCTACTCTGTGACCGCAGTCGATGATGTCCTCGTCTGTGGTTAGTTTGACTTGGCTCTAAATATTATTATTTATTAAAAACGTTATGATTCATAGGCCACACAGCACAGCGGTATATGAAATATAATAAAAACAATAAATTTTTGAGTTTCAATACCTCTCCACCTATCTCTTGCTGCAGAGTCACTGCCACTTTTTTGTCTGAACTTACTTTCATTCTTTATTGATAAATCCTCGGAGTGATAAATTAATTTAATAAATAGAACTCTGCTTTATTAACCCGCAAAACTTTAGTTGCATTTGCTAGTGTGATCTTTTAACCTATCTATCTGTTAATATAGTAAATAAATTACTTTGTGATCAAAATAAGACATTACCAGACATCTAGAAAAAATTATTAACGCTGGATACGTCGACGTTTTCATCTTAACCTTAAAGTAACTATTACTTATTACGTGGATGGTTTCGCCGTGACCACAGTCGACGTCAGTTTCCCGTTAAAAACTACTTCGTTCCGTTAAGAATTAAAAAAATATATAACAATCGATTTTATACAGATATGAGTGGCCAGTATCGACTTTTTGGCGTAGTCCCCACAAAATACTTTAGGACATCGTTCAAACATATTAAAACGATATTTAAATTTGTGTTAGTACAGAGTAATAAAAGTTAACAAATATGTCAACTTACATCAATATTATCGTCCTCGAAGCAACTTTATTTAGAACTAGCAAACTGCCCTCGCTTCGCTTCAGAAAAACTACGCCATACGCTTAAAAATAGATTGGACGGATTGTAATGAAGCAAACTTTAACTGCTAAGTGATGCTTACTGCAATACATTAGTGAAAACCAGAATGTAATTGGTTAAGCCGTTTCTGAGGTTAGCGTGAACAAACGCACAGACCAACAGACAAAAATTCTAACAACTATTGTTTTGTGTTTCAAATATAGCTAATTAAAGTTGTATACATAGTTTGGTCAACACACTATGCTGACACAATACTAATGTGCACCAGTAATTAATTATGGTCTTTAAATATTACACTTGAGTTAGAAACACTACTTAAAATATAAAAGTTAAAGAGTAATAATATCTATCACATCTAAGATATTTAAAGCAAGTTTATTGAATAGTTAATAATTTCGAAAAATTGTTATGTAAATAGACGACAAACGAGCAGTCGAGCCACCTTTATGTTAAGTATTCACCGTCGCCCATAGACATTGGTAACTCCAAAGGCATCACCGTTATTGTATTTTTATATTCAAAACATTGAGAAATTTTATTTTGCCACTAAAACGGAAAGTCGTGATATCGCCCAACCACATAATCATTGTTTTTATCGAATCTTTGAATATTGTTTTCGTGGGAACACAATACTTCCTATTATATAACTTACTAGCTTTTGCCCGCGACTTCGTCTGCGTGGAATAATTACTTTGGGCGAAAATTTAAAGTTTTAGGATACTTATTTTGCAAATAGTACATATACAACAGCAACCACTGGCAAGTGAAATCAGCAGCTCTAAAAATGAATAAGATGAAGTCCACACATATCAGTCTTATGTCAGTAGTAACGAAGCCGTGTGGCGGTTCTGAGGATTCTGATTACACGAGAGGCACTCCACCCTCACACACCTCAGTGTGCACCTAGAAAATGGTGAACGTGTCCATTTCACTGAAAATAATTTTCCAAGAAAGACTAACTTCTCCTCCAAAACAACACTCACCGCTTTTTCTGGTCTCTGTTCACATGACGAACTTTACTGAACTGAAGTAACTCCCTTAGTAAATATTAGATTAGCAAATTAATGAAAAATCTTTATTTTTACCCTACATTTGAAATATAAATGTAAACAAAACAAAAAATTAAAGAATATTATTTTATTTATGATGGTAAATAAAAAAAACATCGTAAAAAAGCACGTATTACCAAAATAAACATGCAAACCAAAAATTAAGTTAATACTTATTATAAAAAATACACTAAAGGAGCTACCGTTATTACGTACCTACCTCATAATGAAAACAACTAAAAATAATAAGGACGAAAATAAACTAATTTAATCTAACAATTAAGAAGAAGAAATATTTGTAACATTTAACTAAATTCGTTAAAATCGGTTCCGTGATTTATGCATGATTGACCGACAGAGTTACTTTCGCATTTATAACGTCTAAGGTTATTTTCACATTTTATACGAAAACCATTTTACACCTCTTCACACATCAGTTTTAATTGCGTAAAGAAATATAGAGAAGGTGATTGAAGAAGCGAGATTTAACATTGCCGGTACGTCATATGGCTCCACATTTACTAGCTCCATGGTCGAGACCTACGCGCTAGGAAGCGGCTCATTTACTCCTTTCGCCGAATTCACCTGTGCATTTTAAAACTGCATGAGGATTATGCAACGCGCTCGGACCGCGTGTGTTTTTGGCGAGGTACTCGTTATGATGAATAAACAACAGCCGTGGGTGTTCATTAAAAAAGGAGAGGAGACAGCTGTTTAATGACTTTTATTACAGGTAACTCCCTTTTATTATATGTTTGGACCACCAACGGATTATATGAAATGATGTTTTACAGAAAAGAACTTTAAGCTCTAGGTTTGGTACACTTAACCACAGACTAAGTGTGGTAAGAATATTACAAGTAGTAAGTTATACCTACTAGTAATTACGTAGAAAAATAATCATTACAACCCATATTGTCCCACTGTAGGGCTTGGACTTCCTTTCACAATGAGAGAAAATTAAGCCGCATTCGATGACCAAACCCGGGACAGGCAGGGTCAACAGCTGGGCTACGGGGTCAACTATGCAATATACTTTTATCTCTAAGATTACTTTTGTTGTGTATTATTTTCGCTGAAACAGAATTTAATCTTCTTTCCCCGAGTCACGAAACGTAGGGCAAGGTGTGCAATGACTATAGGGTTCCGTGTCAAATAAAAACTATTTTAAAAATCCTCTGATGTGTATTTAACTTTGAATCTCATCTCTTTTTAAATACTAAAACATAAAGTATTCCTTGTGTTTTAAAGGAACACTTATTAAGTAATAGAGTCAATAATTAATCCAATATGAGTTCAAACGCTACTTGAAATGGAACCTAAATTGCTTCGGTAAAGCCTCTCGTAATCTTATCCTTAATAATTAGATACCAAAAGTATCTATTTTATATAGAATGCGTGCCTTTTTTAACTTAAATCCTTTAAACTACAACCTCTGATACTGGGATGCCATCTGTTATCTGTTCGTTTGTTAATAGTCCACATAAACAATTGTTTCGTCTTTAAAGTGTCCTATGTCCATAGGTTGTCTGGAAGAAATCACTATTAGCGGTAAGACCGCCTCTTGCTTACACTAAATGTATTGATTATGCACTGATATTTTTTGTCCTTTCTTAGTGTACAGTGTCCGTCCAGATGTTTGAATGTTAGTTTTTTACAAAATTCCATAACTTCAAAGTGCCGTAATGTTCCAAAGGTGTGTGAAGTCTGCTTGTCGCACGTGGCGCATATATGCCCAATGAAACGCTTGTGGACTGTAATGAAGTTTCCCCTAAAACCTAAACTGGACCCTAGATCCGGTCACAAAGTTTTATTATTAAGCATCAGAATTTTTGGGGTGACGGCAGCGCTGATCTATATATACTCTCCATTCCTGAGGCACCGAGCCTTTTTGACCTTGTCCTAAAACTATCGTTAAGGTGGCGCAGGGTTCAAATTAAAAACCTTTTTGAGTTAACGTACAATAGTAATCAATTGTTACCTGAATCGTTATCAGTTAATATTGACCTAAATCTAAAGGCAACAGTCAACAGTTTAGTGTCTTTTTAGTCTGTAGGTAAAACAAAATGAGTAATACGAATTAAAAATGTCTATAACATTAATTTTATGTTATAATTCAAGAAATAAGACTAATGGATTTTTTTCTTGAAAGCAGCTCAAACAGAAATATTCGTTCTTATCAACATGGTGATATGACAGGAAGATTTTTTTTTAATACATTTTAATGATACTATGATAATACATAATGAAGAGTTTTTCTTAATACTTGCAACAACCTTTGCGAGATGGTGTTGACATGATTTTGATGCGGGTTCAAAAAATTTAAAATTTATTTAAAAAAAACATATTTAAAACCTTATTACCTTCTTACTTAATCTAGACAATGTTTGTATATCTTAAACAGTAGGAAATATGTATTGGTTTTATTTTTGATATGATTTATTATACGGATTTGATATCCCTATCTTTAGATTCTTCAAGAACACCGCTATGCAACTGTTATTGTATACGGCACCGTGTCAATGATTCAGATATGATGTCAACTTAAAGCACATGTTCTCTCGAATTGCGAAACACTGTCCGCTTGCAGCTAGCATAGGGTTCGGTACGAAATACTTGCAATAGATATTCATTTATTTCCTTTACTTAGATATATAATCATTTCTTTCCTACCCTGAACCGAATTGAAATTACGCCCTTCGCATGACGGACAAGTTTATATTTTTCTTAGGCACACCACAAGTGAGACACGTAGGTACCAGGTATTTTAGACCAAGTTTCGCACTCAACGTGTTAATGACTCTTTGTAAAGACGATAACTAGGACTTAATAAATCATGCAGGGCACGCAAACGCTGATGAAATTGTGTCACCAGCGACTACCTAGCTCAAGATCCCCAATCAATGTATCCCTAAATCCTTCAATTGTTGGGAGTCGAAGTTTCTTTGAACCTTAATTTTGGTCGGTTTATCAAGTCCAAGGCTAAAGCAGCTGCAAGGAAACTTGGGGTTCTTGCGAAGGTGCGGCGGTACTTCACACCTAATCTGCTTTTAACCCTGTACAAAGCTCTAGTTTGACCGCGTGTAGAGTACTGTTGTCAGATTTGGGCTGATGGTGCGAAATATCATATTTCATCGTTAGAGTTGATGGATAGACGTGCAAAGAGGCTCATTGGTGACCCAGATCTAATCGAAACTAATCTACAAAGCCTTGAGTACAGGTGCTGGGTTGCCAGTTTCTCGGTTTTCTATAGGATACATTTTGGAGAGGGTGCGCAGGAATTGTTCAAAGTAATTCCCCCATCGCCGTTTCTCGGCAGCGTCTACGGCGGGTATCCATCCTTGCGTAGTGAACGTACCACCTATAGTTTGCGTCTTCATTCATTATCCGCACTGCAAAGGACTGGAATAACTTGCCCGCGTCGGTGTTCTCGCCTTCTAAGAAGGCCTGTGGGATGTGAGAGTCTTCAAGAGGAGTGAATAGGCTTTTATAAGTTAGTGCGTTCTACATCTTAGACTTCATCACCACTTACCATCAGGTGGGATTGTTGTCAAGCATTAACTTATTCTGTTTAAAAAAGCATTGAACATGAATTAAAAGAAAACATTTATCTGGTTGATTAATGAATTAATATTATAAAAAATTAGATCTTCTACCTGGTTCCAAATAATACACCTGGATCGATCGATCATTGATCGAGTCGGATTAACTATTTCCGGACCGAGAACTTTGACTTCTATGCTAATACGATGAAAAGAAACGGTCGGCTGTGTGTTCATTTGATGTATGTTTTTGGTTTGTTCCCTTTGTTCAGTGTTCACTTTGTTGGGTTGCCTGGAAAAATGGCTTTGAAGTAATAAAATCGTCTGTTGTTTTACGCCTCGCTTCGCTTTTGTTTATATTTGTTATGGGCTTTTATGTTGTAAATTAATACATTGTTGTACACACGACCGCTGAATGGTTTCTTATAGCGGTGCCATGATGGCAATTTTATATTGTCAATAGATGTGAATTTTGCTTTTATATCTGCGTCGTATTAGTTTGCTAAATTTGTTTTGAATATTTGTAAAGGTAGCATCCGTATCAGTTTTATTTGGGATTAAAACCATTCTTGAGTATAATCCAACCTACCTACCGCGATGTAGTATAAATTACTACTGACCAAAAATGTCTATTGTATGCCACGACGCCATGACAGGTATTCCTTTCTGTTGGAGGTCTCTGAGTACCAGCTTTATTTACTCTGATTTAAGTTCTCTACCTGGCTAGCAACCGACTTCCTTCTAGAAGCAACCGTGGAACGTTACAATGTGTTCTGGATGCAGTGTCATAGAGAAACTTATAAACCAGTTTCCGCGTTTTCACCGTGGAGTTCGTCTGCTTTTTTTTTGGTTATAATCCTAAAAAGTACAGAAACCAAACTTATTGTAGTATATTTTCTTGTAACTTAGGAGTATTTATTATGAAAAGTGCAATCCCGAACTTGCGAGATCTTTCTAGAAAATTAACATCTCCAATAAATATGTAAATCTCATAGTTTTAACTGACTGATCGAATGTTCTCTCGTCATAACTCACAGCCACTATTGTACTGGGGTGAAACACTTACAGTGGAAGGTGCTATTTACAATGGGAGATGAACTATTTACAGTGGGAGGTGAACAACTAACAGAGGGAGGTGAACTACTTACAGTGAGATAGTCAGTAAGTTATTTAAATACAGAATTGTCACAGCGAGGCTCTCTCACACTTGACCGTGCGATCACAATATCTATTTACCAACAACAGTGGTTAGAACGCGCCACAACGGATTCGAAGGCATCCCACCGTGATTACGGTTCGAACATTTGATCTTTTTAATATTATTCACGAAGTAAGACAAATGATTTCCGTGAGGGTTTGAAATGAATTTTTAGGGCTGTCACTTTTGTAAATAAATCCGTGACACTTTTTTTAAATTTTAAATAAATCTAGTTTTAAATAGTGAGGATGTGCTCTGATGTAAGATATAGGAATGTGCTCGAATACGATAGAAAAGTGTGCATTACAAAAGTTATGCCATCAGAAAACGTACAAGTAATGTACTAGCGAGCAGCGCTGCTGACCAACGCTGCTAAACACTCCACAGCGAGCGCTCGGTAACTATGCACGACCAACAAGCAATGCAGCAGCGCGCAGCACAGCTGACAAACGCTCTAAATCACTCGATAACTATTTACATACACGCCACAAGAACTTGAGCATCGAACAGCGCTGCTGACAAACGCTGTAAAACACTAGACAATGACCACTCGGTAACAATCAATGTATCCTCGACAAGCAATATAGCAGCGAATAGCGGTATTGACAAGTACTGTAAAGCACTCCTCGGTTTGTAATCGTCAACACATGCGGCTCAGGTGCGGCGCCGTGACGTGCTCGTTGCGGCAACCGGCTAGTTGCAGGGATGACGATAGACCTTCGTCGTGTATTGACAAATTTGGGTACACAATTAATTCTGGCATACTTAACAAAAAGTCGAATATAATACTGACATGTAGGTATTAATTATTTTTTTTACAGTTTCAAGAACCAAGTGCATAAGCTTGTTTGAAAAATTATATTACGAGTATACCTTGAAAATCATCATCTTACATACAGCGAAATTTCTTGGCTTAAATCATATTATATATAATTGTAATAACAGCATTTTCAATGTCATGTCATGTCATCAAGCACCAACATATAACAAGAAAAGAATCCTAAAACTCTCTATTACCAACCCTAGTGTGGACAACCTGAGGCCTGTTTACACCATTCCATCGATTGAATCCGATACATCTCGGTGAGATTCGGATTTTTTCCTCTAACCGTTCACAGCTCACCTCACCACTAATCGGTCTACTGCCTCTGTTTACCCCGCCACATACTCAGGTGGATTCACAGAACAGATAATAATAATACCACTTCATAGGTAACAATATTACGTAACTATAGAAATGGTTACAAAGAAGTATTTTCATATAGAGAACTATATTCTTGTTGGTTTTCTATCCAAGAAACAATTGATAAAACAATCTACACCTATCCCCCGATTTACACGGTACTCGTTTTACACGTTTTCACTTTTACACGGTTTTTCAAATAAGTTTTTTTTTTGTTTTTATCGCACTCTACTAAATGCTACTGTGTTTGAACACGT
>DWPT01002167.1:0-16760 GCA_018251895.1 Agathymus mariae mariae | reverse complement strand
AGGGAAAAATCTATGCATTCTTAAACAAATGCAAACATTGACATACAATCGGCGGCGTTTGCCTCCAATAATTTCTATAAAAATAAAACTGAAAGACGCAACCCGACGCCGAGAATACAATACATAAATGGCCCTCAATGGAGGGAAAACAAGAATATTATTAAATAAATACATACATTTTAACGAAGCGAACTAATAAAATCAATATTAAAAAAAATGCAACTAAATCTGTCATCGCACCATTGAGACTGCCGGTAAATTTAGTTTTCAAATTATTAAGATATAATTATACAGTTCCATTATAACTTAAAACTCTTTAAATTATTAGGATATAATGACACAGTTTCGCCACCTAAAATATTTCAAATTATTGGGTTATGTCAGTTTCGTTACAGTTCAAATTATATGCAACGCAACAAATACGTCAATTTTTAGATTATTTTTAGCTTCCTCTTCACTCGATAACATTTTAAGGAATTACTTATTTATTTATTGCGTCCGTTATTATAATTTGTTCATAACTTAATAAGTTATTAACTGAAACTGGAAAAATTATGTTCCGCGACTGTTGGTTTAAAGCGAAATGTGTATTAGAAATGGGCAATTATTTCTTTAATAATTTAATTATAAATATAGGTGTCCACTAAGTCACTATTGTAACAACATTATTACTTAAATTTTTGACACAGTAATTTTCTATGTTACTCAATCGTTGCTGTCTGAGTCGAGTTCAAGTGCGTGATTCCATTGCAAGAATTACGACAGAAACAGCTGAATAGAAACAGCAGAAAAAAAATCTGGGAGTCACGTGACAAGATTTTGTTTCTTGTCTTTTGGAGTCATGGTACTTGGCTTACACCACCAGTAGATATTCATGTCTTTCTTAGAGAATAAAACAAAAAAAAGGAAAGACCTGAGACTACAGGGTAAACAGCTTCCTCTTTCAACGAATATTGCTATACGGCGAGAAAATGTTATATACGTGTATATTTAACTTTCAGTGACTTTTCAATTCAGCATAATAGTTGAATCAAATTATAATATCAATGTATGATACAGCTTACAGACCACAATTTAATCCACCGGACGATACTGTACATATTCTACTGGGCTGATGGACACGTGAGCGAAGAGTTTCTTCGCACCATGAAGGAAGCCATGAGAATTGTCGTCATCACAAACCCTCGGACGAGCGTGTATGTATTTTATTTAATTGAAGTTTTTTGAAGTATTGACCTTATTTTATTACTTTTTTACTGATTCGTTTCTTCTATTTCCGTTCGGATGATATTTTGTAATTGATTGATTTTAAACGAACTCTCTTTTTTGTCCCAAGACAATCGACAGGCAGAGATACTTCTTAGAGTTCTTCGGGGACAAACACATGGCTTTATAAATGCTGGAATTAAGAATAAGACAAATCGTCTTATAATCTAATCAAAATAGTTTTAACACAAAAATCAGTAAATAATACATTAATATAAAGGGCACTTTAATGTTTGTCTCAAAATTTTCGTTTCTGTATCGGTTTTTTGAACATATATAAAAATAATAGCTAGTCAATATTCTTACATAATAACTGGCTTTGGATTTCACAGTAAAATTCCATGTTGTTATAGTATATCTATATACCTGAATATGTATTTCATTCCTTAAATATAATATTAAACATCCATTAATTATCCCTCTGTTGAATTTAAGTTCTCATGATAAAGAATATAATATCATAACCTTTAATACCACCTCAGTGTGGGTTGCCACACTTCCATACTTTTGAGACCATTATGGATAAATTTTAGGCGAGAATTTCCTACACATGTATTCCTTTGCAGAACCAAGTGATAATTAATTCGAAGATTTGAAGAATCAGAGCTAAGAACACGAGCCTTCTTATAGGTCTACACAGATATTCGTAACTGCTATAGTATGATACCTGTGAAAAAAAAAATTTTTTTTTTAATAATTTAAAAGTAAAAATTGAATATTGTTTATTGTATACTTTATGTGTTCTGTATTATTATGTGTGTGTGTTATGTGTATGGTCGTCTTCTCAAACGTGTACGTCTCATACATGTTGTTTTGCTAATGTGAATATCGCAGGGTCGCATTTCCAACTAGAACATTAAATTGTAATTCAAAGTGTTATTTTTGCATTAAATGCCTAATGTGTTTTCCGAATCCAGTTAATTACAATATTATGTTAGAGAGCTAACGGCCCGTAAATCAATATGGTTAAACCGCATCGTAAATCACCTCACTTCACTAAATAATAGTGACTACGCCGCAGTACTGAAACGGCTAATTACTAAGGGTTACTTGTAACTATAGAGCATTGGGTTGAAATACAAGTTTTGCATTTGGATTGTTTGGGTTTGATTCGTGGACCTATCTGTTATTATGTCAAGTTATTACCAAATTAATTCTAATAGGGTTCGCCGGCGGTCAAAATTCGGTCAGAATCAAGAAAAAACATTCTGTTAATTTTTTTTATTGATAAATCTCGCCAACTTTAAAAAAGTAAACCGGTTTGACTGACAAATGCAATTATTGGTATTCAATTATTATTCAATATTATGAATTAACTTATTTTATATTTTTATTAACTGAATAGCAAATGCCCTCGCTTCGCTTCGGAACTACCTTAAGCATCTGCATTTTGCAGGATTCATAACTTTTTATTTATTTACGGATTGCAATGAAACAAACTTTAAGTTTTAAGTGAACTTTCTACAATACATTAGTCAAAGCCAGAACGAAATCGGCGAAGCCGTTTCTGGGATTAGTGGGAACAAACGCACAGACAAACAGACAAAAATTCTAACAGTTATTATTTTGGATTTTACTGCGTCCGTCCGTCCGTCATAATAGTTTTTCTCATATATCATTCATGTACGGAAACCGTTCGACTAAAATTTTATTATAAGTATTTAAATGAGACAATTTTATTTGTTTTAATAAATATTTCTTAACAAATTTAAACCGAAATCATTCCTGTCACTCATAATTATACTAACAGAACAACGCCTGTGATACCAACTAGTATTTTGTATCTTAACTACCACATCCATACGTAACACGAGCATAAAATAAACTGTAGTGAGGCTTTCCATCGCCAAATCCAGACCAACACGACTTGCTCTTAGTGTTACTTGGTCAACAACAGACGAGACATTGATGCTATACAGCTTTTGTTGCAAATCGTTGGTCTTACATTGTGGTTGGTCTATATCAGCTTAATGCTAACAATAATCAAGCAGTAGTCAGTATTCAACAGAGTTATCACTCTCTCTTTAAAATCAATCGCGAAAGGTTTAACGTGTTTTAGTTGCAGAGATGTAGATAAGCAACAGGTTTTCTGATTATTTCTTGACTGACGATTGTTGCAGATAAGCCCCTAGTATTGCAGATGTGCATGGGCGGCAATGACCATTTACCTTTAATTGTCTACTTATTGGTCAAATGTTCCCATAAAAAAGGTAAAAAGTGAGCGCTTGAGCAAACACCGGCCCAGTGTTATTTCTTATCTATCTTTGGCACTCAAAAATATGTTTCGGCCAATTCACAATCGACGTACAGCTCAATCGAATTAGAAAGTACGTGATTGTTCGAATACTTGTATTCGCGCGAATTCTCACTGAAATCAATGGAGAAAAATGTACGTTTTAAAAATAGCCAGCTAGGTTCAGACAATCAGGAGTTATGTTTGCTGACGGGATAGAGTTTCAGAAATATTAGCAAATTAAAAATGTCCTTTCACTTACATTCTACGAGGTTTTAGAAGATAGAGGATAGGTTTACTCTCTGTATCCTTGAAGCCAAATAAACTGCTCTTCATTTATGTACATTCTGACTTTTTATATCAACAGGCAAATTTTTGATGCGACTGTCAATATACGTCAATGAAGTAGAATTATGTATCATTCAGGAGTTCAGAACACGGAAATTTGTCCCCACTACGTTAATCTCTGCAGTACCTTACCACGTTAGAAAACTTTAGACAGCATCGTGAATTACGATCTAGATCTTATCTCGAGTATTATGGAAAGAGATGACTTCTCTGCGGTGTGACCCTAAATTACTGCAATCATAAGCGAATGTGCTTTAATTTGGTGTTCCAGAATTCGACTTCGCTTTCCATTTAATTTGATCTTAAAATCTCTATTCAATGGATAAGACAGGAATTGTTTAATATTACAACCAACAAACGAACAGACGATGATAGTTAGTCATAGTGGCCGTTACACGCATGGAACACCAAAGGCATTAACTCCTCTTTGCTGCACAAGAAGTTAACGAGAACCCAGTTTTTTTTTAACTATCGTGATCTATCCTGTATTTTTCCAGGTATCGAGTGTACTACAACCAAGGGACGCCTAATCACTTACATCATCTCTCCCTGGTCAACTGGTGGTCAGGCCGCTTATATAAATCTCCTCTACTGCCACCGACTGCGAAGATGTACCTCGACTTCCAGGGAAGGATTTTTGACGTACCCGTTCTGCATGTATGATAATACATTACTGTCGCTTCTAGTAACCAACACTAGCTTTTTACAATTTCCATCCATGAAATTGATTTATTGCTCCAAGGATCAATCGCTTACCAAACATAAATAGGGATAATAAATTCACAAGGAAAAGAAATGAATCATTAATAAAAGAATTGGGTATATAGATTACTGAAACCGATCGCAAGTATTTATAATATTGTTTTTTTCCAAAACAGGTAACATGAATGTGTGGATATAATGCTATAATTATATTTTTATAACGGCAGAAAAATGGGCCATCTGCCCTGTTTGGCCAACTGATAGTCATCTAATTTAATACAAAATTTTAGAGTGATAATTTCTAAACATTTTTTTTTTTCAGGGTAGTGAATCAGTAAATACGTGTTATCTTTTGGGCAGTGCACCTATCTACGTAATGTCAGGCTCCGATATGAATAAAGATTACCGTAATATTTGTTCAAGCGTTGTGGTTGAAAATGGAGCAATCATATTTATAAATTTTGTTATTCCTGACCTCGTTCGTGACATAATAATAATTGGAGAATTATAAATGCGATAATAACTTTATATTTGGACAACACCAAGCACCTGTTTTATTTACTAACTACTAAGTAGTAGTGTAGTAAATAATAGAATTTTTAATTAGTTGCCAATCAAGTAACTTTAAAGGTAACCCAATAAGTATAACCAAATGAGCGAAATTGAAATTAATTATTGCTTGTTTCAGTAAAGTAAAATTTTGTGAGAAACTTGCATGTAACCGTGTTCCCAAAGATGCGTGAAGTCTGGGAAGCCATACTTGTCCATTGGGATAGATTATCATTTTTATTCCTTTTATTCTTTCAAGATTCAAGTCCAGATGGAAGATAGCTATATGATGAGGAACAATTTGTCGTTTTGCATTGTTAACTCACTTTCTCTGTAAACTTCCACCCGAACGGACTTAGACATGTCCGAGGGTAAAAGAATGACAACTATGATGATGTTTATTTTTAAAATAATTTTGAATTCTCACAGGCTCCCCCGTGGCACTTCGTTAAGTACAAAAATGATTCAACAGTTGAAGTGACCGGTGGAAGAGATGACAAACTATTAAACCTCTTATCCAAGAAGCTGAACTTTAAGTAAGGCCTGTTTGTGTTACAATCAAGTTAACGGACGCATTCGAACCACGTGAATGGAATAGTGGGTATCCATTAATTTCAAAAGAATTAAACCGGTCGTTATGGTTCTCCTGTGCTCTAAAGTAAATGTTTAAAAGTTGATAGACAATAAAATAAAATAAGAGTTGGAGAGAAATCTAACCGTATTTTTTTTTTATTGTCTGACACATATTTGCTTCATTTACGAAATTACATTGGACTTTATTTGCAGGTACAGGTACCACGACCCACCGGAAAGAAGTCAAGGCTCCAGTATATCTGGGAACGGAACATTCAAAGGAACGCTCGGTCTTATTTGGAAACGCGTAAGTTTTGACTAATGGTCACTTCAAAGGTGCCACGTCGTTGCGCAACAGATATAATTGATTTATCCCTTTGAAAATATCAAACAGGTATGGCCTGTTATGTAACATCCATAGCCAGCAGATTCTAGTAACAAATGAGGGGCATGAACATTTGTGACTAATGTCAAATGTAACCCTATCTTCTGATTCAAATCTTGATCTAGTATTCAATATGTCCATCTCTGATGAGCGATATGGAAGTATTATTAATCCCAAATGTTTTAATGTAAAAAACCAAAATTGCTTCACATCAAAACTACAATGAGAGTTCAATTACCTAAAATTGCACGTTTTTTAAAAAAACTGCAATACAACATTTTTCTTACACCAGAAAGCGGACTTCTTCATCGGAGACGTGACTATTACACGGGAGAGGTTGCAGGCAGTGGAGTTCTCTTTCCTGACCCTCGCGGATTCTGGCGCTTTTCTCACTCATGCTCCAGCGAAACTTAGTGAGACATTAGCCGTCATCAGGCCATTTCGTTGGGAAGTCAGTATATAACAAATACATTTGATAAACAACCACCTAAATATATTTTATCTACCTATTCCATTTTTAAATTATTTGTAAGAATGTTGTTTACATGATCATCCTAAGCAGAATGCTTCCACGTTACCCACCAATATACATTTTCCTTAGTTTTTACAAATAGTTAGTTAGTAGTTTAGTATAGTTTTTTTTACGTCGTATTTCGATAGAAATATGATTTGCTGCTGGTATAAATTATATTCATTAAACGTATAAATATTTATCTCTAAATAATTATTCTCGATACTCTCTCTATTGTAGTTTACATAAAAGAAATCTAATCCACGGAAATAATCATTCAGATAAGTGTACAGATAACGTAATTAGATATAATTCGCGAAAAATGTATTTATTATAATTGCGAACAGCATTTTGAGTAACATACGACTTAAAACATAAAATTGGAAAAAAACCGGAGCAAAAATTTAATGTTGTAAGCTGCATCGATGTAAGTACCTCAACTTTAGGATGAATTGGTAGAATTCATATGAATAAAGGGGATTCAATTTATTGAATTTGGCATTTGCCAGTGATGAAACTGAAACTAGTTTAAATGGTAACTTGATTTACATATGCTCAATCACTTTATAAATCATTAATTACTTGAGTAATTACTTCAGAAATTTGTATTAAAATTATTCAATAGACAACAAAAGATTTGTTAAATCCCTTCCTCCATAATTTTATGGAAACCTGTTTAACTTCAATAATCAGAGTTTGGTAATCATAACTTAATAATTTTCAGCAAAAATAAATGAAACTCATATAAATAAGACGACAAATTGTCCTCAAAAATATGTTAACCTGCAATATTATTTACAGACTGACCTCTTTCAGGTGTGGCCCCTTGTTCTCGTCACTCTGCTCATCGCAGGTCCAGCACTATGGATAGTGATCGCTGCACCCTGTCTCTGGCAGAAACATCACTGTAACCAGTTACAACTGCTAAATAACTGCTGTTGGTTCACGACTACCCTGTTTCTTAAACAATGTAGGTTATTTTCATACTCACCTGTGTTCAGAGGTAACGAAGCCTAGATTATCTATTTTTAGTTTGCCTATTTGTAGGACCATATTGGCAACTTTTAAATTAAAAATTTTGGTTGGGTTATGTTTCCAAACCGGTTATGCATTACATGACTCAAACCAATACGATTAGAATATCAAAGACCATATAGAGTATGTAAAATTCACAGCGCCTATATTATAACATCATTATAACACACAATGCAACGGAAAATATACAACTTACTAAAACTGTTTTATTAATGAAGAGTTATACTGGCGTAATACGAGATTTTGATTATGAAAAAGGTAATCATAACAGTACTCGATTTGTTTATTTAATGCTTGTAAAACCTAGTTCAAGGAAAAACATATTTATAAAATTGCAGGAAAAGTTAATTTGATGCGCAAAAAAGTTTCCACTCTCGGATACTTATTGATCTGAGCTATTCGTCTCTCATTCTCTACACTAACCTTATTGTTTGGTTTATGAAATGTAAGCTTATGTGGAAATGGTATAAATAAAATAAATTTAGATTTGTTTAGGATTTTCACGGGTTATATTGAAAGCGAAGAGATATGCAGTTGTATGAGTAGCAAAGAAATGTTTTATGCATTAAGTAAGCAACTGAGCAGACAGATCTCTTGATTGTAGGTGGTCACTGCCGTCAACGGACTATTGTAACACTGCTATCAGTGTTGCTTTGTTTTTTGCCGATGCATCGGTGTATCAGCTATGCATCTTGTGTCGCAGTGTTTGTTTGACACAATTGTCACCGATACATAGCCAAACGAAAAGTAAGCAATATACCCAGATGGGTATATTGCTTACTTTTTACTTAACAAAACGAATGTCATAGCACTGTACATCGGTACAGAGACTTCAACACACACACACACACACAGTTGTGTATTGTCACATTATGTGTGTTGTACGAGGTAGGAAAAAAAATACAATAAATTAAGGTTTAAATTACTACCCAGACTATTCTCAATACGCTTTTCATTAATATTTTCAGCGTCTACAAAAGAGCCTTCGAAAGCACACAAAGCTCGCCTCGTTTCCGTTTTAATATCACTTGGCGCTACGTACGTGATAGGTGACATGTATTCTGCCAACTTGACGAGCCTGCTGGCCAGACCGGCGAGGGAACAACCCATTGGAACGCTCCAAGCTCTGGAAGAGGCGATGAGAGATAAAGGATATGAGCTAGTAGTGGAGCGGCACAGTTCTTCATTGACCATTTTACAGGTTATATAAACTTGTATTATTACATATATATAATGTTATTAATTTTCTATATTATTATGATCATTATTATGTTATTGTTGTAGCATGTCTTATGGTTATTTTATGCAATACAATCACTCTTCTGATTTTAATATCGTTTATTTTCCATGGTCCATCCATCTCACTTGTGAGTATGTTCTCTTGTCCGCTTATCTTAATTATATTAATAATATCTGTAAATACTAAATGTTATATGTTGGTCCTAAAACCGTGATAATAATTATCATTTTTTTTCTATCAAAGTTCGCCATCGAGCCGGATTGATTACTGTGCTACAAAACGAAACATCCGTTCTCATAAAGTTTATTAATACCAGTTCCCTAATCGAATCAAAATTGATTTCATTCGTAAATGTAATCGGTACCCTACGATTCTATTATTTAAAATGTGTTCTCTCTGTCAGTTGTTTATTTTTGTTTTCTCCTTAGCTATTGTTTGTCCATTAGTAAAAACCGTGTTTTAGTTTTTTTTTGCTACATCCCATTTAATATTAGTATATTTATAACACATAAATATTAATACAATAGTTACATACCAATAGTTTTTTACATACTGATTTATAAAATATTATGTATACAATATTGATTTTTATGTACGATAATTCAGTCAGGCTATTCAAGCTTCTATGTCATATGTATAAAGAAACATATAAACAAGTCTAAATAAAGTGTGTATACAAAGTATGTACCTCAGAACCGTGTTAAACATTCAGACGTTCATCACCAAATATGAAAAAAAAAACTCTTTCACCTAATCAAATGATTGATTTTTATTTCTTAGGAATTAATTTAATTAAAGTGTGCGGTGGAGCGCGAGCGAAGCAATACGTCCTCCCTGTGAGAACTCTCGGCTAGTATGGCGTAAGCACAAATACCGCCCCGCGTTTTACGTTACTTTAAAAAAAAATTGCGAACTTGTTTGTTACTTATAAATCGTGTTATATTTTCTTATAAAGTAAAATCATTCATGATGCGCTATTAATTTCTTTACAAAAATTCATTACATTTTCAACATCAGTCAAAATATTATTTTTTATGCTTGTGATTTATATATTCAAGATCATTAAAAAAAGGTAAATATCACAATAATTCTTGAACAGTTTTAATTTTTACTAAGTTTTTATAGCCAGAAGGACAGATGAAAAGGCTACCTGATGATAAGTAAACACCAGAAGAGTCACCATTGCAACGCCGGCTCTGGTCTCCTGAGCTTTTACACTTTTTTTGAAGAACTTCATATCATAGCGCGGAATTGCTTCAGAAGGAAGGTGGTTCCACAATTTCCATGTGCGTGGTAAAAAAAGATCGTCAGAATCGGATCGGATCGGAGGAATGCTACGAATCCAGTCGGCGTGCATGGTACCTCATTCTTCGGCGCGTTATGCGACGATGGATGGGTGACGTGGGCATCAGGTTGAACAATTCCTCAGAACACTTACCGTTTCTAAAACTCTAATAAAATGATTGAAACATGTCTCAAAGCAAAACTTTATATAAATTACAAAAGAATTTTAAAACGTCCACTATAAAAGTTATTGACAAAAAAACACCCTGAAGAAATTATAGAGATTTTAACCTTACACAGACACCGAGCTGAAAATAACGGAATTCACCGAAATCGCGCCCAAGTCAAATACTCTTAAACCTTATATATTTAATCTCTCTTACTTTAGGGATTCTTTCCAAGGTCTTAGATTTCAAACCTACGTTCGTTTTTAATTTTAAACATATGCAAACTATAATTAATGTTAGTAGCTAGGCGTTATCATGTTGTCCAAATCATGTTTTGAATCACGTCACATATCGTTCTTACTCTGTACACATAAAGCAAGCACTACGCCGTTATTTTATTCCTTCTACTACACGTACCTGTTAACCACTGTCACAGTACTGTCATTATTATACAGTTTTATGACGTTCCAACTCTAATTCATTCATCCGATAGTTAAAAAAATATTGAAGTATATTCAAATTCAAATTCAAAACCATTTCATCGTGTAGGTATTCTCTAAATGCACTTATGCGCATAATTTTTTGCTTCTACTACCGTTTCGGAAAAGTGCTTTAACATCGAGGAGAAGAAACAGCGAAAGAAACTCCTCAGCGCATCTTTTAAACAAGCTTTTATAGTATAGCTGTCTATGTATAAATGAACGCAAACATGGTTTGTTTACTATTCACACAATTATGATATTATTTGCTTTACTTTTTAGAACGGTACAGGTGTATATGGCCGTCTCGCTCAGCTAATGCGCCGGCAACGCGTTCAACGTGTTCGCAGTGTGGAGGTCGGCGTACGAATGGTTCTGTCAAAGAAGCGAGTTGCCATTTTGGGTGGGAGGGAAACTTTGTACTATGATACAGAGAGATTTGGTACGAATATTTCTTTCACACTTTAATTTGTACTGTTGTGGCTGTTGCGTCTGGTAACGCAGAGTAAGTACAAATATTAAACATATTATTGAATGTACTGTTAATGATTTTAAAGTTTATTTTTTTGTTGAAATAACTTGTAAAGTTAAAGAAGTGCTTAGAAGTGCTTAGAAGTAACCCGTAACCTACCTGGTCATTACCCGCCCACAGTTGACTGGATGAAAACACCATTCACTTTTAAAATTTTGATGATGAACACAATTTATAAGAAATAGAAACAAAGTAATTCTCAAAATTACTTACTTAAACAAAATAAAAAATAAAAACGTTACATAAGTAAATACATATTTTTATCAAGAGATAGATTTCGGGAGCGTAAGTTAAAAAAGCTTCAAGATTTTGGCAAGATAAGACCTTGGATTTCTTCGGTTTGTGCCCTTCGGACTGTCGTTTCAGATAAGCTAATAGTTTTGAGTATGTTTCGATTTTAATCTCGTTATTGGTACTAACCGTACATTTTAGCATAGACATATTCTGAAAAGTTGTAGGGTCTTTAGATTTGGCTATATTTTGAAAATAGGCCAAAAACACATTTGCCGAAAAAGATTTCGTTCTAATTGTATTTTTCTTGTATTCTTCCATATATTTTTCACGGGATTTGGTACTCGTAGGTAGGACTTTGTATCACATTGTAAGCTCGGATACAATGTTGTCTGGCGTTAATATTATATGTTCAATTTCACTACTTGACACACAAAACCAAGTTAAACTCGAATTACGGACAATATAGTCGAGTAAACAATTAAGGACGAAGGCAGAATGCCTTTTGGGTGCTTTTTACTTTTTCACAAACTTTTACCATACAGCCGGTTACTTGTTCACGTACAATATTCGAAATTATTATTTTTACTGATTGGAACCTTTACTAACAATATCCTCATTCCAATAACTTTTCCTCCCTAGCGATCAAATAATTATTTTGCTACCTATTTACGAAGCATAAGCTAGCTTTTGTCGAACAGCTGTGATAAAAATGTCTTCGTTGTAGGTACTAATTTACGTATTTTTGCTGCTTTTCTTTTTTGAGTATCTTAGCGTTAGGTATCTAGTACATTATTGTAAAATTGCAATTAAGGTCCAATAAATAATAATCATTTCATGTTATTACAAACAGAATAAAATAATATGATTTCGTTAACTTTCAACATTATCGTTTAAAGAATTCCCAAGTCCCATCTACTTTGTTACCTTCACATTACAATAACAAAACTACATTATTACCCTGTCATATAACGGAAAAATACTGCCTCATTCGCATTTACCCACTAGGATAATTTACCTTCCGTGATAGCGGCAAAGTTTTGAACTTGATATCAGTGGCATTCACCGATGAACTTATTTTTAGGTTCGCACAACTTTCATCTGAGCGAAAAACTCTACACGCGGTATTCGGCTATCGCGCTGCAAATTGGATGCCCTTATCTGGAAACGTTTAACAATGTGTAAGTTTGCTGTTTTCATATTATATTGTTATACAGGTGAAAAATATTTGTACGACTATGTAGTAGATCTTATTTAAATTTTACCTGGTGTAAGACTAATACAATCAGGCTTTGTAAGATATTACAAGTGATTTTCCTCGCGTTTTCTTTCACCGAAGCAAGTGATAAAATCGGGTGGAAATATGCACAAAATAAAAAAAATTGAGATGCGTCGAAGATTTGAACTGGAGTCACCCTACGGGAGACCGACGATCGAATCACTACGCTATCACTGGTTACTCCTTAAGATACCTAATGGCACTCTTTATTATTTTTAAGGATAATGTCACTGTTCGAAGCTGGTATTTTATCCAAAATGACTACAGACGAATATAGGAACTTACCAGAACATTCTAGAAGATCTGATCCAGTGACTGAGACTGATCAAAAGATCACTGACCTCACCGATTACTCTGGAAACACATCCCAGGTATTAATAAAACCAGACCTGCTATTGTGGAGTTTGGTTAGAGTGCATTAAGTTTCAATGTCGGAGATAGCAATACCAAGTCCCACAATATCACAATTTCATTCGCTTCAAATAATGGTCATGTTTTATATAGTGAGGGTTTTAAACCATTTGACTAGCGACTGCTATCTAAATCAACTGAGAAATATTGATGTCATGCGTCGCTTTCAAAATTGAAAAGCGAATCGAGCGGGTTCCAATTTACTTCTTCTGTTTACAAACAGTTCTCTTTGGATTTGGACAGGATATGGGGGTAACAAAACTATCTACACAAACACCAAAAATTGCGAATATCATTACGCAAATGCAAATTTACATATATATCGCAATATTTATAATCACAGTATCACATTGCGTTAATAACGAACGGTACACCATGTATTATATATGATTGAGGCTCTAATAATAGTTGTCCAGCACAGACCAACAGGACAATTCCATGTAATCTCAAATGTCACTCTGCATTTGACGTGACATCACGAAACCCATTTAATATTGTATACGGCTTGACTATCTCTAATTGCTAATTATCTTTTTACGACGATTGCAACCATCGGCAGATTAGGTTAATCGTATAAGCTAATTCACGACGGTTGTCTTCGGATTCAGTATGTGACACCTTTGGCACGGTTTTTCCAGCTAGAGCGGCTATTAACGTGTCAGATATTTTTCGGGTCCTAAAAATTTGTGATTTTTTTATTCATGCTGCCTGTAACACAGGCAATGCTACTGATCAGATATGATTCACCGTTATTTGAGTATTATTTCCATCAACATTATTACCTTCACGAAACTTATACGTAACATAAAACGACTCGAATACAATCGTTAGTTTCATCAGCAGTTTTGTCATTTTTTGTTTGAGATACGGCTGATAATGCTCAGTATATATTGGTAATAACGACACGATAAATTTGTTCTTGTGATTATCACGCTCCAACAGAAAATCGAACTTTTCAAGAACTATATATTAGACAATTAACACTGATCATTCAGTGAAGATATTTTTTTATTCAGCCAGAGCCTATATAAAAACAGGTCTTACTGAATTTGCTGATCCATCTATAACAATTGTCACGAATTTAGCGAAGGCTACGCAACAAAAATGTCATCACAGGAATGAGTAACCAGTTCACATTTGATATATGTTTTCAGCCACCAGCAGAGTCAACTATAGGATTGGAACCAATTTCTCTCAAGATGTTTCAAGGTGCATTCTGCCTACTTGGAATAGGGTATTTTCTTGCAGGTTCGTCATTTATAGAATAAAATTTAATGGGCTCGAGTAAGATTGTTATTGCTCTTTATACTTACAACCTTGTGAGATTTGAATACATACCCGTACCCCATAGACCCACATATGACATATGACATACATATATTTTTTCTTGGATCTTGATATTTGTTTTCCCATTTGTATATGAATAAAGCACCTACAGCATACGGAATCAATATGTACCTATGAATATAAGAGCATCTTGATATAGTTGATGTAACTTGTAACCAGTGCTCTCATATTGCAGCAGATTCTAGTATATAACACCAGGCACCAAAGAAGTAGTAAGTACAAGTAAGTTCATACAACAAAAGAAACAGACCCATAACTGGCTGTGATCAAGGGTGGATTAGAAACCAGGGTTTAGTGTTTCAATCGCACATAGGGAGTCCGGAGTCGTATCATGCCTTACCACTTATCTTTATAAAATCATATGCGTATTTAAAAAAAATTTTGATGATGACGATTAATTTCCAGCTATTGCCCTCTTTGCTGAAATACAAATGTATCGTCGCCGGCCCCAATGTAAAGTATCAAGAGACGCACGGAATCGGGGCAAAAAGTTTACCGGGATCAGAAAACGCTTCAGAATACAAGTTAGAAGAATCATAAGAGCCATTTGTGGATACATCGATAGGGCGTTGGGTCCAGCTCTTTAATGGTTCTAAGACTGTTGCGACTCGTAATTCAGCAATGTTTGTAATGACCGTTTTGAGTACAGTAACCACATCCGTACAAGAAAAAAAAGAGGTAATTTATCAACCTTATATTTAATTTATTCTTCATGTTCAATCATCCATGAAGGAGACTCTTCTTGCTTAAGTTTGATTAAAGAAATAATATAATTATGTCGTTGATAGTATCAGGCGTTAATTTGTCGCGGAAATTCATTGTTATTAAACTAATTTAATTTATTAATTTAAGGAAATTAATGCTAATTTAATAATTATATCATGAAGTGAAAGTTAATAAATATACTTTTTTATTTTGTAATGATATTGAATTGCATACAAACATACCGTGATGGTAAATGGAAATAGAGTAATCACAGCTAAGGTGTCAATTCATTACTACATCCACCGTGGAGTTATTCACAGATTCATCGCGTCTGTGAGACTGTTAGAGTTTTGCAATATGCTAACAAAAGCATCATGTGATCTAAGGGGTCTATAACCTTCTCTGGTCCAAGCCAACTCTCTTTGTCGCTCTTTCGTTGTCACGGCACGATCAACTAGGCAACGAACGAGATAATAGCACTGAGTTTTAATTTATGGGAGTCGTCTTGTTTAAACCATACAGTTCTTATGCATGGAGATAAGGACTTACCTGCTTGGCTAGCGGTAATAATTTCATTAAATCAACCGTTTAGTATTTTTAAGTGCATCAGTAGCAATATTGAAGGCCAGTTCAGTTGAAGGTGCACACTTCGATTTTGGTCACAGACCAAATCGACGCTTAACGTATGGCGTCAGTATGCTTACGACGAAAAGATGGATACTCACCGCGCCTCGTGTCTTATGAAAAGAGAATAACGTCAATAAGGTGGTGAAATTCTTTTGGATTTTTTTATATATATCCTACAAAAACTGAACACTGATTACTATTAAAAAATAAATAGGATAATACCAACACCAATATAGACGCTAACCAACACTGAATGTAAAGGAAAACGCGCTTTTGCACATTTTTTAAAGAAGCCCATATCACAGCGCTCCAAGAACGGCTTTGAAAAATTCCATTGTACAATGCGTGAACTAAAACTACGGAATTATGGAATTACGGAGACGAGATTCGAAACGTAGACGAAGGAACATCGTCGACATGGCTCGCAGCATAGCCGGCTAAAGTGGCAATACGCTCATTGTAAATAGAACTATGCCTTGGTAAGAGGAGCTCAGGTAGCAACCCGGCAAGGTGGATTAATGACATTAAAACGACTGGGAAGCGTTGGAATCAAGTCTCCACGACCGGTCGGAGTGATGCCAATCAGAGCGAACCTCTGTCTATGAGTGGACTATGAACGTGGATAGAATAAATAGAAAACTATTTACTGTAAATACTTATGTCTTAACTAGGGATGTTATAGATATGAAATTACGGATCAGATTCCACTGGTTACTGGTTTCAATTACGGTTGCTGATATTACATGATTAAAAAAATATGTAATGTATTTACAAGGTTTTAATATCCATCCATCCATCCATCAGCCTTTGGAGGTCCACTGCTGGACATAGGCCTCCCCTAACTTGCGCCACTCTG